>JAGFNQ010002023.1:32818-66183 GCA_024364735.1 Boesenbergia rotunda | reverse complement strand
AGATACGTGGTTAAAATAATTTGAGAAATTATTTATGCTAATTCTTCCGCTGCACGTAATAAATTTAAAATTACGAACCCGTATCCTTCAACATGCACCCGGTCCCAACAGTGGTATCAGAGCTGGTTAGTGTTTGACATAATCATATAATTGTTTTACGAAAAACTTTGTCATGATCCCAATTTTGGAAAATTTTTCAATTATGGAATCTTTCCAATTATGATAAATTTTAGATTTAGAAATTTCAAAGTTTGGAAATCCTCATGAAATTTCGCAAACTTTTGAAATATCCTAGTTTCTGAAATTTTATGATAATTATGAAAACATCCCACCTTTGGAAACTTTCCAATTTTGGAAATTTCCTATTTTGGAAATTTTCTAATTTTGGAAATATGTAAGTTTTCTTTGTACCAGAAACTTACAATTATTCTGAAAACCTATTATGAAAACTCGCAATTTTGGGCACTTTGTTTCAAGAAAGTCTAGACAAATTTATGGATCATTAATTGACAATTAAATTCGAATTGGTTTTAAATTATTAACAAAATTTTTTATTTTGGATTGAGCCTCGGGGAGCCGTCTAATTTAAAATTAGTTGTTGTAATTTAATTTCACATTTTGAATAAAATTGTCATGTTTAATTTGGTTACGCCTCGGGGAGCGGACCAAATTGGATTTATGACAAATTTCTTTTCTTTGGGTATCTGAGCCTCAAGGAGCCACCCTTAGAAAACAATTTGTTGTGATTAATTAATCCATAAATAAAATATGTGATCAAATCTTGGAAATTTGATTTAAGAGGTGATGCTCTTACATATTGTTGTCTCCAAAATTAATTAGGAAAATGGTTTCTTATAGAGTTTTCTTAAATGAGATTTTCATGAAAATAATATGTGGTTGAATTAACGAAATCTGTCTCTTAATTTAATAAGATTAGATTTAAAGAAATCAAAGTCTTAAACATATTATTTCCGAAATTGATTATGACAATTTAGGAAATTGTTTCCCAAAACAATTCCATGAATAAAGTATAAAATTAGAATTAGGAAATCCGGTTCCTAATTCAATTAATGAGACTTGATAAATTAAGTCACATACATACTTTATTAAGGAAATCGTTAGTCATGATATAATTATATGTCATGAATGTGCTTTGAAAAGAAAGGATGAGACCCAAAACCCCTTACAAAATATTAAGGCTAACACCTTCCATTAATATGGTTAGAACCGGAGTTTTGTTTCTCGTTTGGGTTGATGGACACATCCATGCCCGGCTTGAACCTCAACTTGTTCAAACCATGGAATTAGTTTATGAATAATATAGTTGGAGTCAGAGGTCAATCCTTAGTTTTGGTTGTTGGACACATCCAAGCCTGACTAAACGGTTGAATGAGCTCCAACCATATTAAAACTATTTCTTGATTAATGGGTCAGCCTTAAGCTTGGAGCATCGATTTGTTGTGCCACAGCCAAGGTCGATGTAAAGAGAGGTGTAGTTGGGTGCTATGTATATTGTTGCATACTTGTTAATGAGTTAACAACCCAATGATTTATGCAAACATTCAATTAGTTGATTGCATAAAGTGATAGTTACATATATATGATATGTAATCGGTATAATTACCTACCTTCATAGCTAAGAATAACATGATGGCCACAGCCATGGTTGTTCTTATCTATGGTTGGATATCAACCTATTTGGAGATGTTCCTACAATCTCCCGAATTGATAAAAAGGGTTATTCAATTCGAAAAATAAATAGGATTTAATTAATGTATATTGATGCATTCTTTATCATTCTTCTCACATAAGCTCAATCTGTATTTCTAGGATAATCACTCGATCATGTCTTCTCTGAATTTGCGTTTCATTTTGGACACGAATAAACTGACTGGGCCAAACTTCATGGACTGGCTTAGAAACCTGAGGATAGTCCTCAAGGTAGAAAAGCTTGCTTATGTCCTTGAAGAACAACTTCCCAACCGTCCTCCTGAAGATGCAACTCCAGACCAGTTTCCTGAGTTGCTCAACCTGCTGAAGACTGTAGAGCCTTCTGTAAAGCAGGATCAGAAGACGATACTGTTAGTTGGTTCCTCAAAGAAAGGTTCTAAGAGGAAGCCCAAAGAACAGAATAAGGGAAAGAAGAAAAAGGCCAAAAAGACTAAAAAGACCCCAAAAGGCACTTGCCATCACTGTGGCAAGGAGGGTCACTGGCGAAGAAACTGCAAGGTTTATCTTGAGTCCTTGAAGAAGAAGGCATCCGATGCCCCATCCTCTTCAGGTATCTTCGTTATTGAATGTCACGCTATTTCCTCAACCACCTGGGTACTTGATACTGGGTGTAGCTCACATATATGTAATGACATACAGGGGCTAAGGAATAGAAGAAGACTCATCAAGGGAGAAGCGAATTTGCGAGTTGGAAATAGAGCAAAGATTGCTGCTATTTCCATCAGAACATATTTGCTAAAGCTCCCTACTGGACTTGTCTTAGAATTGGATAATTATTATTTTGTTCCTTCGTTAATAAAGAACATTGTATGTATTTCATGTTTGAATGAAAAAGGTTATCATTTAACTTTTAGTAACAATTGTTGTTACATAACTTTAAATGGTGTTCTTTATGGGACCGGAACTTTGTGCAATGGTATCTACACGTTAGATTTATCCGGTGACATTTTCAATATCGAAGTAAGCAGCAAACGTGCTCGATAGATAATCGAATAGACTCCTATACGTGGCATTGTCGTCTTGGCCATGTAAGTAAGAAACGCATGACCAAATTACACCGATGTGGAATTCTAGAATCATTTGAACCCGGTTCATTTGATACATGCGAATCATGCTTAAAAGGCAAGATGGCCAAATTACCCTTTTCGGGAAAAGGTAATCCAGTGGGAGAA
This sequence comes from Boesenbergia rotunda, assembly GCA_024364735.1. Classification (NCBI taxonomy): domain Eukaryota; kingdom Viridiplantae; phylum Streptophyta; class Magnoliopsida; order Zingiberales; family Zingiberaceae; genus Boesenbergia; species Boesenbergia rotunda. Next base: position 63,280 of record JAGFNQ010002023.1, on the reverse strand, counting down.
TTGCTTAGTCTAATACATACTGATGTCTGTGGACCAATGTTAACTCTTGCACAAGGAGGCTATAGCTACTTCATTACCTTTATTGATGATCACTCACGATTCGGGTATGTGTTCTTGATGAATCACAAATCTGAAGCTTTTGAGAAATTCAAAGAGTTCAGAAATGAAGTAGAGAAACAGGTTGGCAAAAGTATTAAGATACTTCGATCCGATCGAGGTGGTGAATACTTAAGTCAAGAGTTTCAAGATTATCTTAGGGACAATGGGATATTGTCCCAATGGACTCCGCCGTATACACCACAGCAAAATGGTGTATCTGAGAGGCGTTACCGAACCTTGATGGACAAGGTTAGGTCTATGATGAATCATGCAACTCTTCCAAAATCCTTTTGGGGCTATGCACTAAAGACAACTGTTTACTTGCTAAACAGAGTCCCGACCAAGGTAGTCTCTGCTACTCCATATGAGACATGGAATAGTAAGAAACCTCACTTAACTCACCTTAAGATATGGGGTTGTCCTGCTTATGTGAAGCGGACTGTATCAGACAAATTGGATGCTAAGTCTGATAAATGTCTATTTATTGGATACCCTAAGGAAGCGAAGGGTTACCAATTCTATCATCCCTTGGAACAAAAGGTGTTTGTTTCAAGGCATGCTGTATTTCTGGAAAAAGAATTTCTTTTACAAGAAAACAGTGGGAGTGGCATTGAACTTGATGAAGTTCAAGAAACTCCAATAGACATTACAGAGACACCTAGTCTAGACCCACAACCAATAACTCATAATAATGAGCTATCAGTTGAACCTAAAACAACACCACTACTTCGTAGATCTGATAGGACACGCAATATTCCAGAGAGATACGGATTTCTCGTAAGTGAATCGAACGACGTGTTACTCATAAGCGATGACGAACCTATCAGTTATGAAGATGTTCTGAAAAGTTCAGAAAGGGACAAATGGCTTGAAGCCATGAAGTCAGAAATGGATTCCATGTACAAAAATCGAGTATGGGACTTGGTTAACCCACCTTAAGGGATTAAGCCCATAGGGTGCAAGTGGGTTTTCAAGAAGAAAACTGACATGGAAGGTAATGTCGTTACCTTTAAGGCTAGATTAGTGGCAAAAGGATATTGTCAGAAACAAGGAATTGATTATGACGAAACCTATTCGCCAGTAGCTATGCTTAAATCCATTCGGATGCTCCTAGACATAGCAGCTCATTATGATTATGAGATATGGCAAATGGATGTGAAAACAACTTTCCTTAATGGAAACCTGCTTGAGGATGTGTACATGATACAACCTGAAGGTTTCACATCGGTTGATAAAACCAAAGTATGCAAGCTTCGACGATCCATATATGGACTGAAGCAAGCATCCAGGAGTTGGATCATCCGTTTTGATAAGACAATTAAAGAGTTTGATTTCTCACAAAATCCTGACAAACCTTATGTGTACAAGAAGGTTAGTGGGAGTGCAGTCGTATTCATAGTGTTATATGTCGATGACATATTACTTATAGGAAATGATATATCAGTCTTACAGTCGGTTAAAATTTAGTTGTCCAAAACTTTCTCCATGAAAGACCTGGGAGAAGCAACCTATATCTTGGGGATTAGAATCTATAGAGATAGATCAAAACGGTTGCTTGGTCTTTCGCAGTCTACATATATAGACCGAGTGCTAAAAAGGTTTAGCATGTCTGAATCCAAGAAAGGTTACCTTCCCATCAGGCATGGGATCAACCTTTAAAAGTCTATGTGTCCGCGCACAGAAGACGAGAGGATTTGCATGAATAAGATTCCTTATGCATCCGCGATAGGATCTATCATGTATGTTATGTTATATACAAGGCCCGATGTATCGTATGCTCTGAGCGTCACAAGCAGATACCAGTCGGATCCAGGAATGGATCATTGGGCAGCTGTCAAGACAATCCTTAAGTACTTAAGAAGAACTAAGGATGTGTTCCAAATATATGGAGAAGGAGATATGGTAATACGTGGGTATACAGATGCCAGTTTCCAGATAGATAAGGATGACTCCAAATCTCAGTCTGGATACGTATTTACTTTGAATGGAGGCGCAATAAGTTGGAAGAGTTCCAAACAAGACACCGTAGCGGATTCTACCACGGAAGCGAAATATATCGCAGCTTCGGAAGCAGCAAAGGAAGCAGTCTGGATCAAGAAGTTTGTCTCCGAATTGGTGTGGTTCCAACCATTGATGAAGCAGTGCCGGTTTACTGCGACAACAATGGAGCTATTGCACAAGCAAAGGAACCAAGGTCTCATCAGTGATCCAAACATGTGCTTCGCCGCTATCATCTGATCAGAGAGATTATAAGTAGGAATGATATACAAATTGAGAAAATTCCCACTGAAAGGAATTTAGCGGATCCTTTAACTAAGGCCTTGCCTCAGAGCAAGTTTGAGGGTCATGTTAGAGCCTGTGGTATTGGATACCGTAGCGATTGGCATTAGGCCAAGTGGGAGTTTGTTAGTAATATGAGAGAAGTGTCCTAAGGCAATCGCCTTATGATTGTAAACATTTATTTTAATAAATGAAAATTCACTATTTGAGTATACATATTTGTGTATTTGATTGGGATCTTAAACTCATCTACTGAATATCCGTAATACAATTCACAGCATGAGAGAATTTGTGATGGAATCACAACTAGTGATTATCTCTACATGTGCAATTGTGAAGTATTGAAAATATCCCTAGTCGATGAATTGATAAATACGGACACTATCAATTCTATTGAGACTAGCATGGGTTATTCTCTAATCAGCTGATTCTCACTGGCTGGTGAGTTTGGGATGTCAGGAGATAAACATGAATGCTAGTTAAGGGAACTAGTTCATTGGAGTGGCTGGCTGTAAAACTTCACATGGTAGTCTATATATAGACTTGTCAGTGAAGTTCTTACCGCAACTTAAGTGCGATGTTCCTTTGACTTGCGGTGTTCAAGTCATCTTGGTCATGGAGACTTATAATTTATCATCTTAAGCAAGCATCTCCAAGGAGGTGTGGACCCAGGATGGTTGGGTATAAGCCGAAGTGCCCGAAGATGTTTGAACAGCCTACAAAGGATTCACCACTCCTTGCGAGGAGATGTATACCCAAGGCCTATCGTCGGATTGTTATTCAAAGCCTCTGTCCAGAGCATGACATGTTTAGAGTATGAGTCTCTTAAATACATGAGAGTAATTAGAAATCCAAAGGACGAGAGAACGTTACATGGGCTAGGTGTGACGTAGTCAGCCTAGTGGGGACTAACACACACAGACCATGTCCTGAACCAAGTGGGTATAAGATGGTGAAGGGAATGAGGCACGATTCATTAGAGCTGCTGAAGGGTTTCAGAATTATTTCTGAGGTCAACCGTTCATCTTTCAATTATTTGGGGGTCATGATGTACTACTAGGTGCTACTCATGATCGTTCTATAATTAGTTGATTATAGACGGCTAACATAAATCGAAAGCCTATTTAGTCACACGCACTACGAGTAATCCGAGGGATTTAAAACGAGTTGAAAATTGGATTTTCCAATCAAGAGAAATAAGTCGAATCTGAATTTATCAGAGGCGCATAGGAAGCTTAAAATGGCTAAGTCTTTTGAAGGCTTATTGGACGAATTAAATGAGTTTAATTCGTAATGGGATTTGGCTTGGTATGGCCGGCCAAAGAGGGTGCCCACCCTCTTTGGTTTGGCTGGCCACAATAAAGGAGGGAAACCAATTTATTTGGTTTAAATTATAAAATAATCATGCGTGATTTGTTTTATAAAATTATAGATAAAGAAATTTATATAAAGAAATTTACATAAAGAAATTTATGTAAAGAAATTTATATAAAGAAATTTATACAAATTTATTATTTTTATGGAAATTAAAATGAACCACGGATTGGTTTATTTTTATTTTATAAAATCAATTATGAATTGATTTTTCCATGATAAGAAAAATTTATATAATAAATTTCTTGTAAATTTTATTCCATAATAAAAGGGGAGACATGGTTGTTTTTATTATAAATTAAGTTATAATAAAAACTAGGCATAACGGAATAATTCATAGAAAATTTATAAGATAAATTTCTTATAAAAAATTTATTCCGTTAAAACGAGACTTGGCGAAAAGAGGCTACTATATAAAGGTGCAAAGGCAAGGCTTGGAAATCAATTCAAGTGATCAAGGATTCTTGCCTAGCCTCTCTTCCTCTCCTTCTCTCCCTCTACCCTCTAGGGCCGGCGCCCTCTCCCCCTCTAGGGCCGGCGCCTCCTTCCCTTGCCGTGAGCCACCACCAAGAAGAGGCCGAAGAAAAAGAAGAAGCGGGTCGCAACTCCTTCCTTCCTTTCCCCGGAATCTTGATTCCGTTACTTGGTGGTTAGTTTCCATCTCTCTCGCTTGATATTCTAGTTGTGCCTTTGTAGAATCTAGTTGTCCTTGTCGGCACGAAACTCGTGGCTTTGCGAAGTCATCCCGAAGAGAACTCGGCGTGGACGCGAATAGAGGCGGAGCTTCCAAGGGACGCTACGGTTGGATCTCGTCCCTTACTTCGAGTTACGCGAGGTATTGAGTAAATTAGTTTACTTTCTGTAAAATTTTAATTTATGATCATGTCCACACATCATAAGGTTGCATGCTAGATACGTGCTTAAAATAATTTGAGAAATTATTTATGCTAAACCTTCCGCTGCACGTAATTAAATTTAAAATTACGAACCCGTATCCATGTCAACATGCACCCGGTCCCAACAGTTTTATGTGAATTTTCACATGGCCTAGAGACCCTACAAGTTTCGGCCAAGATGGATAATAGGGCAAGGAGTTAGGGTTTGTTGCAAGTATGGGTTCCAATGGCTCCTATGGTATGATATGGATGGTGTTAGATGTCTAATGGGAGTTTTTATGAATTTTCCATGGACCCATGGTCCATGTAGGTTTCGGCCAACCCTAGGAAGAAGGGCTAGGAGTTAGGGTTAACCCTAAAACATGAGCCCTAATAGCATCCTATGACTTTATAAGTAATGTATGGTCTTTTACTTACCTTATGCTACCTTACATGTCATTTGAATGGTTGAACCCTTCCCTTACAAGTTTCGGCCAAGCCATGTAAATGGGGTTTAGGTGGAGTTAGGGTTTCAAGAATGATGGTTTATGGCTTATTATGATATATAAGTTCAAGCATGTGGTAGAAATTATATTACCTTTAAACCTAACCTTAGGTGTTATAGTTCATGTTTGATATGTTTATGTTAGATGCCATGGTTATTTTATGTATCATGATCATGCAAGTTAGATGAATTAGGAGAATGGTCTATGTAAATATGTCATGTTTTATGAATATAATGCAATGCTTACCTTATGTATCATGATCATGCAAGCTCTATGAATTAGATGATGGTCTAGGTAAACATGTCATGTTCTATGAATACAATGCAATGCTTACCTTATGTACCATGATTATGCAAGCACTATGAACAAGAATGATGTTTATGTAAGTATGTCATGTTTATGAATGAAGATAATGTTTATGCCTTTGGGCATCATGATGCTATGCATTAAGTATGAACGATGAAAGGTCAAGTATGATTTATGACATGCTTCATGTAACAAGGTTATGCTATGTTTAAATATGCTATGAATGTTCCATGAATAATGAAGCATGTGAAGTTATTTTACTTTATGAATGGGTTTGTACCGGACCGAAGTATGGGTCCAAGGGATGGGCACCTTAAGAACGCCCCGATTTTGGACTACCGACTATGCTGTCCACGGTTCTGACACTACCGAAGCTGAGCAACAGGGATGGGCACCTTAAGAACGCCCCGGTTCTGGGACTACCGACTATGCTGTCCTTACCCTAGTAGGTCGGGGCTCGCTAGCTCGTATTTACTTAGGGATGCGCGCTTATGATGTATGTATGTGGTACAAGCCGGGGACCCCAATGATATTATGATTATGTTTAAGTATTTAAAAGTATGATTTTAAAAGTAAGCATCCTTATGTATATGCATTTGACTCATGCATTCATTCATGTTATGCATCATGCCATGTTAAATATGTTTTATGTTTATATGTATGCCATGTCTCATGCCATGTTAAATGTGTTTTATGTTTATATGTATGCCATGTATCATGCGATGTTAAATATGTTTTATGTTTATATGTATGCTATGTATCATGTCATGTTAAATATGTTTTATGTTTATATGTATGCCATGTATCATGCCATGTTAAATATGTTTTATGTTATATGTATGCCATGTATCATGCCATGTTAAATATGTTTTATGCTTATATGTATGTCATGTATCATGCCATGTTAAGGATGGTTGATGTCTTATGCTTATGATTAATGCCAAGTACCAAGTATGTTAAGGTTTTGTGTGCTTATGTTTAAGTGACGAATGGTTTTAGTGAGTAGGAAAGAGTCTTACTAAGCCTATGTGCTTATAGTCTTATTTCCTTATACCGCAGATCAAGCAAGAGGACAATAGGGGAAGCAGCAGGAGGGACAAGAGTATGTGTGTGGTAGTGACTTGGCCAAGGAAGAGATATATTTACAAGTCTTTTGCTAAAACTTCACGTTTGCTACTTATGTGCTTAATGAATGATTTATGTGACTTTATGATATGATGTTAAGTATGGCATGATGTTAAGTATGATGTTATTATGCTAAGTTCCCTGTCACCATGTTAGGAAGGATAGATAGGTGCATGTATGGGTAAGATTTAAGTATTCCGCTGCCTTACGATGTTCACATGCCCCTAAGTATGTTAGCGTAACACCGCTTTATGAAAAAAAAGCGGGCGTTACAATTTGGATGGATCAAAGTGATTGTTGAACCTATAAGGACTTTTGATCCTTGTTCAGTGATCAATTTTAGTCATGAGATCATGTCCAAATTCGATAAACTTTATCAGATCTCATTGGAAAGATTCAGAAAATCTGAAACTGAATGTTTCAGATCATATCAGGGAGTATCAGGAACCCTGATCGGTCAGCGGACCGATCATGCATATGGCTGATCGGTCCCCGGACCGATCTAGCTCCACCCTGTAACGATCGGTCCACAGACCGTTCAGAGGGGCATCAGTGACTTTATGAAATTCTGATCAACCTTACTGAGTCAGCGTGGATCGGTCCCCGGACCGATCTGGCACCCTATGGTGATTGGTCCACAGACTGATCAGGGAGCTCAAAGGTTTCTCTACGAACCCTACTATTCGTGTCCTGATCGATCAGCTGACCGATCAGGAGCGCACCTGATCGGTCACCCGACCGATCAAGCCCAGGTCAGTCCGATCATGCTATAGCCTGATCGGTCTGGGCGCTATCAGATCGAACGGTGATCCGTTCAAACGCATTAAAGTCTGGTTGGTGGACCGATCCACCAACCAAATAACTTCGCGAAAAACCTCTCATTGCCGAACCCTAGCTCCGAAACCTTCCACTTGCGCCTCTTCATCCTGAGCGAGAGTGTTCCTGCGTCTCCCTCTTTCTCGTGCATGCGAGTTCTTGCGAAGGTCTCTACCGTCTCCTTGTTCTTTGCAAGTTCTCTACGTGCTCCATGTTTTCTGCGTCTCTGTCTTGCGCCGAGGGCTTCTCCTGCGCAAGTTCTTCTTCCAATTTTTGAGATCCTTTCAAACTAACTTCAATGGCACCAAAGTGAGTTTTTGATTTAGTTTCCTTTATGACTCTGTTCATGGATTATATGTATATGAAGTTAATCATGTTTTGGTGTTTGTTCTTGGTGTGGTGTCGTGACCTTCTTGTGTTGGTCGTGACCTTTCTTTCCATACTTCACCATATGATCAAATCTATCTTTCACCTCATTATTGTCCTTCCTTTTGATTTAATGTCTACCTTTTGATTACTCTGTGTATGATCAACTCTTGAATTTTTGATTCACACTATGTGTATGACCAATTCAAATCTCTAGAAAATCTTCCAAGGGCAAGGAAGCTGCTGAGGGCAGTTCGAGGGGGAAAACCCCTTTTTCATCTGCCCCTTCCAGAAGGCCACAGCCTTCTTCTAGCTCCGGTTCCCAAATGCGGCCTATGAACATGCCTTCCAGTCGAGGACCTTCAAATTACTATCCTGCCGATCCATTGATATCCCTTTTCTGACTAAACATTGTCCGTCGGTCATGGACATAGTCATGTTTTACAACCTGGGCTTCCTTCTTTCCTTGGAACGGACCATCAATTACGACCTAGTCTCAGAGTTCTTTAACAATCTTCAACAGGGACCTCAAGGAGGCTTCGAGTTCACCACTCGAGTCGCCAAGAGGAACCTTGATTTTTCTTATGAGATTTTGGTAGAATATTTGGGTGGTCGACGATCACCAAATCTGTATTCGATCTACCCTGAGCTTCCTGATCCTTTACTGGCCCCTTTTGCGGACACTACTCCTGATGATATCTATCAGCACTTCTTTGGTCATCCCCGCCCGGCCGGTCTTGATGAATTGGGTCAGATTTTCCTACCTTTGCAGCTCTACGTCTGTCTCCTGTTGATTACATCTTATTCAAGATTATAACAAATTACATCTTGCCCATCACCTCAAAGCCTTTGACTGAGATCCGACCCTATCACTGTCTTATGCTCTACGACATGCACCGCCGGATGGACTTCGATATCATGGAGAGCATCTTCCAGTCCATCCTATCCTATCGTGAGCCGAGCCGACACACGGTCTACATGTCATTTGGTCATGTCATCACTGATTGGCTTATGTCAGTTGGTGTTGATGTCATCAAGGGCAGACCGTCCCATGGTCAAGTAGGATTGTCGGCTGGGTCGGCGTGCTTTTGCCAAGTCGACATTATTATTCGAGAGCGCGATGGGGCCTTAGTATGGAAGGATGGGGAGGACTTGGTGACCTACCTGGGGAGCACCACATTTTCAGGCACCACCCGAGGCTGCTGCACTACATGAGGCTCCTACTGCTGACGCCGAGTATGACTATGAGCCTGATCCAGATCTATGATGGCAGATCTCCGAGCTAGATCGTACCCTCTAGGAGGATATTCATTAGAGGGAGCTCCATCGGGAGGAGACGCGCTCGGATTTTCGTTCCTTTGATCGCCGATTGACCGGCGTAGAGTCTACTGTCTCTGGGGTCCAGGCATTGCAGCAGACTTGGTACGCAGAGTGGCGCCGCCATACATTTCCAGGGGATGCCCCTTCGGGCAGAGCAGTACCAGGGTTTGCTGATGTCTCATGATCTGTGTACTTGACCATTTTTGGTCTGTGTGACTTTTGGGCTGTATGCCCCATGACTTGCTTATTGTGGTCTTGTGCCACACGTATCTGGATTTTGATGCATGTGTCTTGCATCGTGTGATTTCTCTGGATGTTTTATGACTTGTTTCTTCTGACTTTAATGCATGTTTTATCCTACTTTAGTTGCTTATTGTTGATGCTATGAGTACTATCTGCATGTTTGTTACACTACCATGATTATGCTTATGATGCCATGCTCGTATGATACATATGCCTGTCTTGCCATGCCTATATCTGTTTGTCATGTGTATTCATATGCTTATCAAAAATCAAATTGTTGTTGGTTTGGGATACCCCTAGGGTTGAGGAGGAGTATGTTTTAAACTTAACAACCCTTCTAGACCCCTTTTCGTTATTCGACAAAGGGGGAGAGTGTTGGTTGGTTAGTTTAGGATGATCATGTTGTAGGGGGAGGATCTGGATTCCCCTATGATTCTAAATTTGAAAAACTTGATTGAGAATCCCTAAACTTAAAATCGGGTTGTCAATCAACAAAAAGGGGGAGATTGTTGACGCGGTCTGGCCCTGATTGTTATTTTGGTATTGACATCGATTTTAGTTTAGGTTGATTATGATGATTATGATTAAGTCCTGGTCGGGGATCAGGCATGGTATGAAAAATCCTATCTTGGAGGGCTAGGTGTTGGAAAATCCTAACCTGGAGGGTTAGGTGTTGAAAATCCTAGCTTCGAGGGCTAGGTGTGTGAAAAGTCCTAATTTGGAAGAGGTGGGTGAAAAGTCCTAGCTTGGAGGACTAGGTGAAAAGTCCTAACTTGGACGGTTAGGTGCAAATTCCCATCTTGGAGAGTTAGGTGAAAAAGTCCTGGCTTGAAGGGTCAGGTCCTAGCTTGGAGGGCTAGGTTTGGAAAAGTCCTAATCCGGAAGAGTTGGGTGAAAAGTCCTAGCTTGGAGGGCTAGGTGAAAAGTCCTAACTTGGAGGGTTAGGTGCAAATTCCCAACTTGGAGGGTTAGGTGAAAAATCCTTAGCTTGGAGGGCTAAGGTGGATGAAACCCTAGCTTGGAGGGCTAGGTTGGAGCCCCTGGATCGGTCTGGTGATCGATCAGGGAGTTGGCACGGTGCTCCTTTGTGGATCGGTCTGGTGACCGATCCAGCGACGACTGATCGGTCTGGTGACCGATCAGGGAGTACACGTTTCACCCATTGCTTTGCTCCTGATCGCTCTGGTGACTGATCAGGGAGCAAACAGTGAGGTCGAGTTTCCTTGCTGAACTGCTCCTGATCAGTCTGGTGACCGATCAGGATCACTGTGCAGATAGTACTGGAGAACGATCCAGCATCGCAGGTTCCTCTCTATGATCGATCAGGACGGAGCTTGATCGGTCTGGACCCAGCCGGATCGGTCTGGTGACCGATCAGGAGGTTTCCTGATCGGTCCGGTGATCGATCAGGAGGTCTGGACTATGAAGCTTAGAAATCGCCCAATAAAGGGGTAGATCGGTCAGGTGATCGATCCACAACCTGGGATCGGTCTGGTGATCGATCCAGAAGAGCCCAAAGAAATCGCGATTTCTAATCGAGCATTGGGGACCGATTAGGACGGACCCTGATCGGTTTGGTGACCGATCAGGAGGCCCTCTGATCGGTCCGGTAACCGATCACTTTAATTCAAAATGCACTGTCAGACGCTCTGATCGCATCTGAATGTATCCGATTCTCTGCGCTTAACATCTGATATATGATTTGCTCTTTGATATGTTGCTCTAACACTCTGATTAAGGTGCAGGTGACAGGGGAGGATTCAAACACTCAAGGAGAAGTCAATGGAGGCTTTCCTTGGAGCAGGTTTGTCCATTTTCCATCTCAGATTGCAACGGCCAGAGCTGCAGGCTGGAGCTGCTGACTGGAGCTTGGCTGAGGGGAGGTCAGGAAGTCCAGGAAGGGCTCAGTGGTAGTTGGCGTTGGCAGGGAAGCAGCTGGAGGCTGCAGGAGATGCTGTCACCTGGTGCTGAGTGGAGAAACAAAAGGGTGGAAGAAGGGTTCGTTGAAGCAGAGGTTGAGTTCTAGAGTTCGCGAACTAAGTTCTTGCTGCGCCTTGTGTTCTCCACACCTAGCTTGCTCGGTCTGAAGGTCATCATCTTGGGCAAGCAATAGAATATGAGATGCAATCATTCATTACTTGAGCGCTTGAAGGAGAGAACAGGAGGCTTGGAGTCCGACAGCGGGAAGACACGAGGAAGGGTTTCTTGCGTGAGATCGCCGCTGGGTGGAGCTCAGGAAAGCTTGCTGTGTTCTTGTCTTTGCTAAGTGCTTAAGTAAGATCCTTCTTGTTGTTTCTTTGTGCTTAAACTTAAATCTGTGATTGAAACGCTGTGGAGAGGTTTCTCCACCGAGAAGGAGGTTGGTTTCTATCCGGTGATAATCGGGGCTTGATCTGCAGACGATCAAGGGATCGGCCACCTTAAGGGCACGCCAAGGAGTAGGGGCAAGTTATCCCCGAACCTTGTAAACCCTCCTTGTTAGCGATCTTGCTAGTGGTGTTGTTTTGCTTTTGTTTTCTGAATTTCTGCATATTCTGTTCTTGTGTTCCGCTGTGCTACTAACAACTCTGAGTGCAGAAATTCGATTAGCGTCTAAGTCAAAGTGATTGGCTATATTCACCCCCCCCCTTCTCTAGCCATCCGGGTTCCAACAGGCGCAAGCCTGGATACCACTTGTACATCAAAAAAAAAAAATTAACCAACCTCCATTGACTTCAACATCATCAGGTCTATAAGTTGATTTAAGTTTATTCAGTTGCAACCATCAAGCTTCTGTTATCACATTTAACCACAAGACTCTCCATAGATTTATGTATAACTTAACAAAACTACTAAACAATTTCACAAAAGGAACAATGCTAAATTTCTAACCAACCACTAAATTACAGTCAATTCATCTCCAAAGACCACATCTAGCAGGTGAACATAGTATGTTCTATAAAATAAAACTCTCAAATAAAACTGACGGTTATAAGCAATAATTACTAAATCTCACCAACCACAACTTGATTTCTATGACATTCAACTTATCTAACCATAATGGAAATAAGACAGTGAACACAAAAAATTAAGATAATTATTCGAAATAGATCTCACCAACCATCATACTCGTCACCTGAAGAAGCCCATCGCCGCCAAGTCGCAATACATCCAAGTCGGGAAAAATGACTGAAAAATGTTGACACATAACCGAACTCGAGCATTTGATACCCAAAAGGTTTGGTACTAAAATGACTCTGTATAATTCTGAAAATCCCAAAACACAAAAAATTCTAAAAATTCTAAGACTATCATAAAAATATATAAAAATCCATAAAATACAGACTAACCTCGTAAAACAACTCCGTAAAACCCACAGACACCAATTTACTTCACAAAATCTCGCTCTGACACCAAAAATTATCACGCCCCCTGAGGCCCATGCTTTCTCAAAAATAAGGTAGCATCTCCCTTATACGACAGACAATCTGGGACATTTATACATAACTCTCCTCAAAATATAGTATAGTCTCACACGGCTAGCATCATAATAGCAAAATAAGCTCCACAACCACACAGTTAATATCAATATAAAAGATAAAAATAAAAGAGAGTTCATATCCAAATTAAAATTTAAATTTAAATCTAAAGACCAGCACACCAGACTATACATAAGTCTACTGAAAAGATAAATACCAGTCTAATGAAATAAATGTGGAAATAATGAATGTGCGAAAATAAAGTAAATGCGGAAAAATAACAATACGCTCAACACCATAGGACTGGTGACTAGATCCTCTCCTAGCTCCATGTAATCCATCTATCTATTACCTGAAACAGAATTAGATGGTAGGAGTGATGAGTCCGAGCGAACTCTACGGGTATAAGAGCAGATAAATTCATGGCAAAATAAAACGTATAACAAGCAGAAAGAAACAATAGTATTCAGTCTCCAAACATAAAATAACATCTAGGTATGTGTGAAACAGAATGATAGTGCAACAATAAAGCATACATGTGTAACGATCCAGAAAATTCTCTTAATATTTTCTTAAAATATTGAGCATGTCTAGATAATTTTCCGAGGGGCCCAGAAATAATTATGTAAAATTGGGCATAGAAATCCATATTTTCTCATTTAAATTGAGAAAAACTAGGTACTAATGAGCTTTAAAAGGGCTCCAAAAATGGGTATTAATTAGGTAAAATTAATATAAATTAGGTAAAAAAATTAATATAAACATAAAAGAATTTTATTTAGGAATATTGGCATAATTATGGGTGATTTTTGGAGAATTTTCGAAATAAAAGGGAAATTTTCGAAAATAAGAAAAAGGATTAAATAAAATAAAAATAAAGGTGCATGGGCAAAGGATTGAACCTTGGACCTCTTGTACAACAATGAATGCCTTAACCAACTCTCCTAGCAAGGAATTCTTGTGAGGAAAGGAAGTGAATGGTGGTTAAATGGTAGAAGAAGATGAAGGGCCATGGAAAATTCTTCATTCACCACCTTAATGGTTGATTAATAAGGGGGTTTGGGAGTTTCATTCTTCATGCCATCAATTGCATTTGCTCCTCTCTTCCATCTCCATTCTTGCCGAGCACACAAGGAGGAATTCTCCCTTGAGAAAACTCCACAAAAGCTCTCCTTCTCCAAGATCTAAGGTCTTCTCATGGTTCTAAGGGCTAGGTGTGGTCAAGTCTTCTTTCTTCTTTCCATCCAATGTCTAAAAATCAAGAAATCTAAGGTAAGACTCCCTCACCTGTGGTATAATATTTTCCTATGATTTCCATGATGTTTGGCATGATATATGGGTTAGTTTCGGATTTAATGTTGAAGGGAAACAAAATCAAGGTTCCTATGTTTCAAAGGTTTCGGTCATCATGTTTTAAAGGTCCATAATTATGATAAAAATCATGATAATATTATCTGATGTTCCCTTATGATGTTTAGAAGTTAACTGCAATTTTTATGGATTTTTTTAATACCCTAGGACACCCTAGGGTCTCGGCCAACATGAAAGAAGCAAAACCCAGAACCTTAAGTTCAAGGGTTTCGGCCACCATGTTTTAAATGTCTAGAAATTTGTTAAAAATCATTATAATATTATTTGATGTTCCCTTATGATGTTTAGACGTTAATTGTAATTTTTTGGTATTTTTGGAGTACCTAGGACACCCTAGGGTCTCGGCCAACATGAAAGAAGCAAAACCCAGAACCTTAAGTTCAAGGGTTTCGGCCACCATGTTTTAAATGTCTAAAAATAAGTTAAAAATCATGATAATATTATTAGATATTCCCTTATGATGTTAGAAGGTAATTGTAATTTTTGGGGATTTTTGGAGTATCCTAGGATACCCTAGGGTCTCGGCAAACATGAAAGAAGCAAAACCCAGAACCTTAAGTTCAAGGGTTTCTGCCACCATGTTTTAAATGTCTAGAAATATGTTAAAAATCATGATAATGTTATTTTATGTTCCCTTATGATGTTTAGAAGTTAATTGTAATTTTTGGGAATTTTTGGAGTACCGTAGGACACTCTAGGGTTTCGGCCAACATGAAAGGGACAAAACCAAGGTCCCTATGTTTATGGGTTTCGGCCACCATGATTTAAATGTCTATAAATATGTTAAAAAACATGATAATATTATTTAATGCTCCCTGATGATGTTTAGATGTTAAGTATAAATTTTGGGAATTTTTGGAGCACCCTAGAGGCCCATATGGTTCGGCCAACCCCAATGACCCAAGGGTTAGGGTTGAGTCTTTAACTTCAAGCATATGTTTATGTGTTGCCATGATATAAGGATGAAGGATGGTGATTGTGTGAATTATCACATGGCCTTGGGACTCCATACGTTTTGGCCAATAAGGGTTAATAGGATAAGAGTTAAGATTTATTCCAAGTAAGGGTCCCAATGGCCCTATGGTAAGATGTGATTTATGTTTATGAATGATATGCTATGTTATGAATGATATGCCATGCTTACGAATGATATGCCATGTTTATGAATGATATGCCATGGTTATACATGATATGCTATGCTTATGAATGATATGCCATGTATGAATGATATGCCAAGTTTACGAATGATATGCCATGTTTATGAATGATATGCCATGGTTATGCATGATAAGAATGATGTTACGACAAGTATGTTATGATCATGTTCATGATAAGAATGATGCCATGATAAGTATGCTATGAATGGCTTATGAATGATGAAGCATGAAAAGTATTTTTACTTTATGTATGGGCTTGTACCGGACCGAAGTATGGGTCCAAGGGATGGGCACCTTAAGAACGCCCCAGTTATGGACTACCGCAGCTGTCCACGGTTCTGGCACTACCGGAGCTGTGTAACAGGGATGGGCTCCTTAAGAAGCGCCTCGGTTTGGGGACTACCGATTATGCTGTCCTTACCCTAGTAGGTCGGGGCTAGCTACCTTGGATTTACTAGGGATGCGCGCTATGATGTATGTATGTGGTACAAGCCGGGGACCCCAAATGATGTTATGATGATTATGTTAAGAAATGAAAAGTATGTTTTTAAAAGATTAAGCATCCTTATGATATATATGCATTGCCCATGCATTCATTATGGAAAAGTATGTTTATGAAAAGTATGTTCATGAAATGTATGATTTTAAACTAAGCATCCATATACGTATATGCATTCCACCCATGCATTCATACACGTTATGCATTATGTTATGATAATGATGTGTTATGCTTATGCTCCATGTTAAATGATATGTATGAGAATGAATAATCCATGTTATGATTATGGTAAGAAGATGCTCTTATGATATCCTAGAATGTATGCCTATGTTTATGCCATATAGGTTGGTTTATATCTTATGTTTATATTTATGCAATGTCTCATGTCATGCTTAGAATGTTTACGATGTCTATGCTTGATATGCTAGAAAGTATGCCTATGGTTGATTTACATCTTATGCTCATGTTCATGCCACATATGATGCCATGCTTAGAATGTTTAATTATGCTTATGCCTATGATTATACTTCATGCCATGATAAGAATGTTCAATTAGATTTATGCCTATGTTTATGCTTTACGCTATGATAGAAATATTTATGATGCTTATGTTCCTTATGATTATGAATGAATGACGAATGATTTTAGTGAGTAGGAAAGAGTCTTACTAAGCCTGTGTGCTTATAGTCTTCTTTCCTTATACCGCAGATCATGCAAGGGGATAACGAGGAAGCAGCAGGAGGGCCTGAAAAATGTGTGTGATGGTGACTTGGCCCATGAAATCGAATGTGTTAACCATTTATGCTTAGAACTTTATTTTCGCTACCTATATGCTCGAATAGTGACTTATGGAACTTTATGATAAGATGTCAAGTATGATATGATATGAACCTTATGGTATGATGTTAAGCATGTTATGATATGATGTTAAGTATGACGTTCATATGTTAAGTTCCATGTCATTGTATGAGAGATGGTAGTAGGGGCATGTATATGTAAGGTTTAAGTTATTCCGCTGCAGTATGATGTTACATGCCTTAAGTATGTCAGCGTAACGCCGCTTTAGGAAAAAAAAAAGCGAGCGTTACAGGTTGGTATCAGAGCCGTTACCATCTCACTACACACACATCAAGCCCTCCCTTGCCGCTTCCAAGTAAGTACCTTTAAGTGTATTTTATATTCTATTATGGTTCTAGAATGATGATACCTATGACTATAGAATATGCATGTATGAACGTATGGATGATGAAAGGTGCGTTACGATAAGTAACGACGAATGATGCTTTATCTTATTTTAGGAATTGGATATTTAGAATAACATAGGGGTAGGAATATGTATAGATAGGAACTTATAGCAGTGATATCTTGCGTGCTTCTCTCTGTATTATTTGTGAATTGAAAAAAAAGAGAAACTAGTTTTTGTCAGTTCCGTACCGACTGTGTTTTTCCAATTCCAGATGTCGCACGAGATTGGCACCAGGAGTGGTTATCAAGGGCGGAGTGGGGAGTTGCTGGAGCAGTTAGGGGAGGTGGAGTATAGCCCGGTCCTTGGAGTCCTGGGCAATATTGGGAAATTGGACCGGCTGTTCTGGAAATTGGAGCAGGAGGGATTTCCAGTTGTGGATGATCATCGGATCGGGGCTCTACTTCGTTCATTGCCCAACCGGGCGAGAGTTGTGGCTCATCAAATTTGGGGGCAGCACGGATGTCGTATCTGCTATACGGAATTATGTAGACAGCTTCTCCGCCATGAGTTCCCGGAGGACCTGGGGGACTCGGAAGAAGATCCGGAGATGTACGAAGAGGATCCCGAACCATTAGAGGAGGACCCCGAAGAGGATCCTGAGATGTACGCGGAGGACCCCGAGCCATTCGCGGAGGACCCCAAGATGCTGGAGATGTTCGAAGAGGACCCGATGAGCGAGGACGATCTCGAGGTGTTCGGACAGGACCCCGAGATGTTCGAGATGTGGGAGGAAGACCCCGGGATGTTTGGAGAAGATCCTGAGGTGGCTGAGGAGATTCCCGAGATAGAGGAGGAGGATCCGATGGAGACAGTGGAAGATCCTGAGGTAGGCCAGGGAGAGATGAATGAAGGAGTGGCAGTGACTGCCATGATGTTCTTTGTTATGGGCATGATGGCAGCCCATCTATTCCATTGAGTTTGGTTAGGTTGTGAATTAATAAGTTTTAAGTTAGTACTAGTACTAGTTGTCGAGTGTGTATTTCAATCTTATGCCCATGAACCTGATATTAACAATAAAGTATCTATCGGGTCACCCAATGGTATCAAATTATATGAGGCAAATGATGATAATATGAGAGCATGTACTAATATAAGATTATTATCAATATAATTCATAGCTCATGTAGTGAACTAATATATCGGAGGCATACTACTATGGTTTACACATAATTATGATAACATATAAGTATGATGTGTGCATATAATCACAGCATAGAGCGATTAAGGATACTGGCTCAACTATATGTTAGGGAAGTAATCAGACTTCATGGAGTTCCCAAGACCATTATCTCAGATAGGGATGGTCGTTTTACCTCGCATTTTTAGGAATACGTTCAGAAGTCTCTCGGCACTAAACTACGATTTAGCACCGCCTTTCACCCGCAGACTGACGGGCAAACTGAGCGGGTAAATCAAATATTAGAGGATATGTTGAGGGCTTGTGCCCTGGATTTCAAGGGAAGTTGGTGTTGATATCTATGCTTGGCGGAATTCGCTTACAACAATAGCTACCAAGCTACTATAGGAATGGCACCTTATGAAGCCGTGTATGGCAGGAGATGTAGGTCTCCGATATGTTGGTACGAGAGTGGGGAAAGGAAGGAGATGGGGCTCGCAACGGATGTTATTGACAGCGCCACCCGAGCTATTCAAAATATTCGACAACGGATAGAAACAGCTCAGAGCCGGCAGAAGAGTTATGCCGATGTCCGGCGCAGACCATTGGAATTTAATGTTGGAGATCTGGTATTTCTTAAAGTGGCTCCTATGAAAGGGGTGACAAGATTTGGGAAGAAAGGAAAGCTGAGTCCGAGATATGTGGGGCCATACTTAATTCTGAAAAGAGTTGGTAAAGTGGCATATGAGGTGGAGCTGCCTCCGGAGATGTCAGCTATCCATAACGTAATCCACGAATCCCTGCTTAAAAAAAGTGTATCCCGAATATGGACCGAGTGGTCGAGCCGCAGATAGTACAAGTACAAGAGGACCTAAATTATGAGAGCAGACCCATCCAGATTTTGGATAGGGAAGTCAAGAAGCTGAGGAATAAAGAGGTACCTCTAGTCAAGATCTTATGGCAAAGCCAGCGGTTCGAGGAAGCTACCTGGGAACGCGAAGACGAAATGAGGCGCAAGTACCCAGAATTATTTTAAGTTCGAGGACGAACTTTCAAGAGGTATGGGGGATTGTAACGACCCGGAAAATTCTCTTAATATTTTCTTAAAATATTGAGCATGTCTAAATAATTTTCCGAGGGGCCCAGAAATAATTATGTAAAATTTGGCCTAGAAATCCATATTTTCTCATTTAAATTGAGAAAAACTAGGTACTAATGAGCTTTAAAAGGGCTCCAAAAATGGGTATTAATTAGGTAAAATTAATATAAATTAGGTAAAAAAATTAATATAAATATAAAAGAATTTTATTTAGGAATATTGGCATAATTATGGGTGATTTTTGGAGAATTTTCGAAATAAAAGGGAAATTTTCGAAAATAAGAAAAAAAATTAAATAAAATAAAAATGAAGGTGCATGGGCCAAGGATTGAACCTTGGACATCTTGTACAACAATGAATGCTTTAACCAACTCACCTAGCAAGGAATTACTGTGAGGAAAGGAAGTGAATGGTGGTTAAATGGTAGAAGAAGATGAAGGGCCATGGAAAACTCTTCATTCACCACCTTAATGGTTGATTAATAAGGGGGTTTGGGAGTTTCATTCTTCATGCCATCAATTGCATTTGCTCCTCTCTTCCTTCTCCATTCTTGCCGAGCACACAAGGAGGAATTCTCCCTTGAGAAAACTCCACAAAAGCTCTCCTTCTCCAAGATCTAAGGTCTTCTCAAGGTTCTAAGGGCTAGGTGTGGTCAAGTCTTCTTTCTTCTTTCCATCCAAGGTCTAAAAATCAAGAAATCTAAGGTATGACTCCCTCACCTATGGTATAATAGTTACCTATGATTTCCATGATGTTTGTCATGATATATGGGTTAGTTTCGGATTTAATGTTGAAGGGAAACAAAATCAAGGTTCCTATGTTTCAAAGGTTTCGGTCAGCATGTTTTAAAAGTCCATAATTATGATAAAAATCATGATAATATTATTTGATGTTCCCTTATGATTTTTAGAAGTTAACTTCAATTTTTTAGGGATTTTTGGAATACCCTAGGATACCCTAGGGTCTCGGCCAACATGAAAGAAGCAAAACCCAGAACCTTAAGTTCAAGGGTTTCGGCCACCATGTTTTAAATGTCTAGAATTCGTTAAAAATCATGATAATTTTATTTGATATTCCCTTATGATGTTTATACATTAATTGTAATTTTTGGGGATTTTTGGAGTACCCTAGTACACCCTAGGGTCTCGGCCAACATGAAAGAAGCAAAACCCAGAACCTTAAGTTCAAGGGTTTCGGCCACCATGTTTTAAATGTCTTAAATTATGTTAAAAATCATGATAATATTATTTGATGTTCCCTTATGATTTTAGAAGTTAACTGTAATTTTTGGGGATTTTTGGAGTACCTAGGACACCCTAGGGTCTCGGCCAACATGAAAGAAGCAAAACCCAGAACCTTAAGTTCAAGGGTTTCAGCCACCATGTTTTAAATGTCTAGAAATATGTTAAAAATCATGATAATGTTATTTGATGTTACCTTATGATTTTTAGAAGTTATGTGTAATTTTTGGTAATTTTTGGAGTACCCTAGGACACTCTAGGGTTTCGGCCAACATGAAAGGGACAAAACCAAGGTCCCTATGTTTATGGGTTTCGGACACCATGATTTAAATGTCTATAAATATGTTAAAAATCATGATAATGTTATTCAATGCTCCCTGATGATGTCTAAATGTTAAGTATAAATTTTGGGAATTTTTGGAGCACCCTAGAGGCCCATATGGATCGGCCAACCCCAAGGACCCAAGGGTTAGGGTTGAGTCTTTAACTTCAAGCATATGTTTATGTGTTGCCATGATATAAGGATGAAGGATGGTGATTGTGTGAATTATCACATGGCCTTGGGACTCCATAAGTTTTGGCCAATAAGGGTTAATAGGATAAGAGTTAAGATTTATTCCAAGTAAGGGTCCCAACGGCCCTATGGTAAAATGTGATTTATGTTTATGAATGATATGCTATGTTATGAATGATATGCCATGCTTACGAATGATATGCCATGTTTATGAATGATATGCCATGGTTATACATGATATGCTATGCTTATGAATGATATGCCATGTTATGAATGATATGCCATGTTTACGAATGATATGCCATGTTTATGAATGATATGCCATGGTTATGCATGATAAGAATGATGTTATGACAAGTATGTTATGATCATGTTCATGATAAGAATGATGCCATGATAAGTATGCTATGAATGGCTTATGAATGATGAAGCATGAAAAGTATTTTTACTTTATGTATGGGCTTGTACCGGACCGAAGTATGGGTCCAAGGGATGGGCACCTTGAGAACGCCCCGGTTATGGACTACCGCAGCTGTCCACGGTTCTGGCACTACCGGAGCTGTGTAACAGGGATGGGCTCCTTAAGAAGCGCCTCGGTTCGGGGACTACCGATTATGCTGTCCTTACCCTAGTAGGTCGGGGCTAGCTACCTTGGATTTACTAGGGATGCGCGCTATGATGTATGTATGTGGTACAAGCCGGGGACCCCAAATGATGTTATGATGATTATGTTAAGAAATGAAAAGTATGTTTTTAAAAGATTAAGCATCCTTATGATATATATGCATTGCCCATGCATTCATTATGGAAAAGTATGTTTATGAAAAGTATGTTCATGAAATGTATGATTTTAAACTAAGCATCCATATACGTATATGCATTCCACCCATGCATTCATACACGTTATGCATTATGTTATGATAATGATGTGTTATGCTTATGCTCCATGTTAAAAGATATGTATGAGAATGAATGATCCATGTTATGATTATGGTAAGAAGATGCTCTTATGATATCCTAGAATGTATGCCTATGTTTATGCCATATAGGTTGGTTTATATCTTATGTTTATATTTATGCAATGTCTCATGTCATGCTTAGAATGTTTACGATGTCTATGCTTGATATGCTAGAAAGTATGCCTATGGTTGATTTACATCTTATGCTCATGTTCATGCCACATATGATGCCATGCTTAGAATGTTTAATTATGCTTATGCCTATGTTTATACATCATGCCATGATAAGAATGTTCAATTAGATTTATGCCTATGTTTATGCTTTACGCTATGATAGAAATATTTATGATGCTTATGTTCCATATGATTATGAATGAATGACGAATGATTTTAGTGAGTAGGAAAGAGTCTTACTAAGCATGTGTGCTTATAGTCTTCTTTCCTTATACCGCAGATCATGCAAGGGGATAACGAGGAAGCAGTAGGAGGGCCTGAAATATGTGTGTGATGGTGACTTGGCCCATGAAATCGAATGTGTTAACCGTTTATGCTTAGAACTTTATTTTCGCTACCTATATGCTCGAATAGTGACTTATGGAACTTTATGATAAGATGTCAAGTATGATATGATATGAACCTTATGGTATGATGTTAAGCATGTTATGATATGATGTTAAGTATGACGTTCATATGTTAAGTTCCATGTCATTGTATGAGAGATGGTAGTAGGGGCATGTATATGTAAGGTTTAAGTTATTCCGCTGCAGTATGATGTTACATGCCTTAAGTATGTCAGCGTAACGCTGCTTTAGGAAAAAAAAAAAGCAGGCGTTACAGGTTGGTATCAGAGCCGTTACCATCTCACTACACACACATCAAGCCCTCCCCTGCCGCTTCCAAGTAAGTACCTTTAAGTGTATTTTATATTCTATTATGGTTCTAGAATGATGATACCTATGACTATAGAATATGCATGTATGAACGTATGGATGATGAAAGGTGCGTTACGATAAGTAACGACGAATGATGCTTTATCTTATTTTAGGAATTGGATATTTAGAATAACATAGGGGTAGGAATATGTATAGATAGGAACTTATAGCAGTGATATCTTGCGTGCTTCTCTCTGTATTATTTGTGAATTGAAAAAAAAGAGAAACTAGTTTTTGTCAGTTCCGTACCGACTGTGTTTTTCCAATTCCAGATGTCGCACGAGATTGGCACCAGGAGTGGTTATCAAGGGCGGAGTGGGGAGTTGCTGGAGCAGTTAGGGGAGGTGGAGTATAGCCCGGTCCTTGGAGTCCAGGGCAATATTGGGAAATTGGACCGGCTGTTCTGGAAATTGGAGCAGGAGGGATTTCCAGTTGTGGATGATCATCGGATCGGGGCTCTACTTCGTTCATTGCCCAACCGGGCGAGAGTAGTGGCTCATCAGATTTGGGGGCAGCACGGATGCCGTATCTGCTATACGGAATTATGTAGACAGCTTCTCCACCATGAGTTCCCGGAGGACCTGGGGGACTCGGAAGAAGATCCGGAGATGTACGAAAAGGATCCCGAACCATTAGAGGAGGACCCCGAAGAGGATCCTGAGATGTACGCGGAGGACCCCGAGCCATTCGCGGAGGACCCCAAGATGCTGGAGATGTTCGAAGAGGACCCGATGAGCGAGGACGATCTCGAGGTGTTCGGACAGGACCCCGAGATGCTCGAGATGTGGGAGGAAGACCCCGGGATGTTTGGAGAAGATCCTGAGGTGGCTGAGGAGATTCCCGAGATAGAGGAGGAGGATCCGATGGGGACAGTGGAAGATCGTGAGGTAGGCCAGGGAGAGATGAATGAAGGAGTGGCAGTGACTGCCATGATGTTCTTTGTTATGGGCATGATGGCAGCCCATCTATTCCATTGAGTTTGGTTAGGTTGTGAATTAATAAGTTTTAAGTTAGTACTAGTACTAGTTGTCGAGTGTGTATTTCAATCTTATGCCCATGAACCTGATATTAACAATAAAGTATCTATCGGGTCACCCAATGGTATCAAATTATATGAGGCAAATGATGATAATATGAGAGCATGTACTAATATAAGATTATTATCAATATAATTCATAGCTCATATAGTGAACTAATATATCGGAGGCATACTACTATGGTTTACACATAATTATGATAACATATAAGTATGATGTGTGCATATAATCACAGCATAGAGCGATTAAGGATACTGGCTCAACTATATGTTAGGGAAGTAATCAGACTTCATGGAGTTCCCAAGACCATTATCTCAGATAGGGATGGTCGTTTTACCTCGCATTTTTGGGAATGCGTTCAGAAGTCTCTCGGCACTAAACTACGATTTAGCACCACCTTTCACCCGCAGACTGACGGGCAAACTGAGCGGGTAAATCAAATATTAGAGGATATGTTGAGGGCTTGTGCCCTGGATTTCAAGGGAAGTTGGTGTCGATATCTATGCTTGGCGGAATTCGCTTACAACAATAGCTACCAAGCTACTATAGGAATGGCACCTTATGAAGCCGTGTATGGCAGGAGATGTAGGTCTCCGATATGTTGGTACGAGAGTGGGGAAAGGAAGGAGATGGGGCTCGCAACGGATGTTATTGACAGCGCCACCCGAGCTATTCAAAATATTCGACAACGGATAGAAACAGCTCAGAGCCGGCAGAAGAGTTATGCCGATGTCCGGCGCAGACCATTGGAATTTAATGTTGGAGATCTGGTATTTCTTAAAGTGGCTCCTATGAAAGGGGTGACAAGATTTGGGAAGAAAGGAAAGCTGAGTCCGAGATATGTGGGGCCATACTTAATTCTGAAAAGAGTTGGTAAAGTGGCATATGAGGTGGAGCTGCCTCCGGAGATGTCAGCTATCCATAACGTAATCCACGTATCCCTGCTTAAAAAAAGTGTGTCCCGAATATGGACCGAGTGGTCGAGCCGCAGATAGTACAAGTACAAGAGGACCTAAGTTATGAGAGCAGACCCATCCAGATTTTGGATAGGGAAGTCAAAAAGCTGAGGAATAAGGAGGTACCTCTAGTCAAGATCTTATGGCGAAGCCAGCGGTTCGAGGAAGCTACCTGGGAACGCGAGGACGAAATGAGGCGCAAGTACCCAGAATTATTCTAAGTTCGAGGACGAACTTTCAAGAGGTATGGGGGATTGTAACGACCCGGAAAATTCTCTTAATATTTTCTTAAAATATTGAGCATGTCTAAATAATTTTCCGAGGGGCCCAGAAATAATTATGTAAAATTGGGCCTAGAAATCCATATTTTCTAATTTAAATTGAGAAAAACTAGGTACTAATGAGCTTTAAAAAGGCTCCAAAAATGGGTATTAATTAGGTAAAATTAATATAAATTAGGTAAAAAAATTAATATAAATATAAAAGAATTTTATTTAGGAATATTGGCATAATTATGGGTGATTTTTGGAGAATTTTCGAAATAAAAGGGAAATTTTCGAAAATAAGAAAAAGGATTAAATAAAATAAAAATAAAGGTGCATGGGCCAAGGATTGAACCTTGGACCTCTTGTACAACAATGAATACTTTAACCAACTCACCTAGCAAGGAATTATTGTGAGGAAAGGAAGTGAATGGTGGTTAAATGGTAGAAGAAGATGAAGGGCCATGGAAAACTCTTCATTCACCACCTTAATGGTTGATTAATAAGGGGGTTTGGGAGTTTCATTCTTCATGCCATCAATTGCATTTGCTCCTCTCTTCCTTCTCCATTCTTGCCGAGCACACATGGAGGAATTCTCCCTTGAGAAAACTCCACAAAAGCTCTCCTTCTCCAAGATCTAAGGTCTTCTCAAGGTTCTAAGGGCTAGGTGTGGTCAAGTCTTCTTTCTTCTTTCCATCCAAGGTCTAAAAATCAAGAAATCTAAGGTAAGACTCCCACACCTGTGGTATAATAGTTACCTATGATTTCCATGATGTTTGGCATGATATATGGGTTAGTTTCGGATTTAATGTTGAAGGGAAACAAAATCAAGGTTCCTATGTTTCAAAGGTTTCGGTCAGCATGTTTTAAAGGTCCATAATTATGATAAAAATCATGATAATATTATTTGATGTTCCCTTATGATGTTTAGAAGTTAACTTCAATTTTTAGGGATTTTTGGAACACCCTAGGACACCCTAGGGTCTCGGCCAACATGAAAGAAGCAAAACCAAGAACCTTAAGTTCAAGGGTTTCGGCCACCATGTTTTAGATGTCTAGAAATATGTTAAAAATCATGATAATATTATTCAATGTTCCCTTATGATGTTTAGACATTAATTGTAATTTTTGGGGTTTTTGGAGTACCCTAGGACACCCTAGGGTCTCGGCCAACATGAAAGAAGCAAAACCCAGAACATTAAGTTCAAGGGTTTCGACCACCATGTTTTAAATGTCTAAAAATATGTTAAAAATCATGATAATTTATTTGATGTTCCCTTATGATGTTAGAAGTTAATTGTAATTTTTGGAGATTTTTGGAGTACCTTAGGACACCCTAGGGTCTCGGCCAACATGAAAGAAGCAAAACCCAGAACCTTAAGTTCAAGGGTTTCGGCCACCATGTTTTAAATGTCTATAAATATGTTAAATGTAACGCCCCCAAATTCCCATTTTTAGTTCTTAAAGTCCTTAGAATTATTTAAAAATGGTTTATAAATATTCTAGATATTTTTAGGGATTTTTAGAATATTTTTATGGAATTTTCCGAGACCGTTTTCCGGCCAAGAGGGCCGGCCAAGGCTCTCCTCCGAGAGATATTCCTATATTCGGGATCCCCGCGACGAGAGGAACGCGTAGGCGCGAAGAATTCTCCGAGATCTCAAGTTTCTCCCGAACCTCCGACGCCATTCTTGGTTGTAAGTCCAAGATATCAAGGTAAGTACTGCTCACCTGCAGTAAGAGGCGGTTTTTCCGCGAGAATTTCCTTTAAAAGTTTTAAAAGAGATAGTTTCTTTAGTTTATGATTTTTGGCATGTGATATTAGTTCATTATATGTTTGTATAAGTTGATTAAGCACCTTATATGAGATTAGGGCTAAGAAAAGTTATAAGAAAAGAAAAGAGAAGATAAAGATAAGAAAAGAAAAGGCCAAGGCCTTAAGAAATCCACAAAAGTCAAGACTTAGGGATTTTAGCACGCAAGGTGCTCGAGAAAATGCCAAGGCATTTACAGATAAGAAAGAAAAGAAAGAAAAGCTATTTTATTTTCTAAGGCCAGTACCCGGCGTCCAAGGGCATCGTTAAAGAAATCCAGGTGTCCAATTCCAAGGTCTTGGCCCTGGTAGACCAAGGTCTGCTCTATTAGGATTGGTGGCTCGCTACCCCAACCTTTTAGGGAACGCGCATATGAGATGGTACTTACGTCTTCAGTGGATCCAAGTGATTATTATTTTCAAGTATATGCTTTAGCAAAGTTTCTAAAGTTTAAAGAGTTTTCAAAAAGTTAAAGAATAGCTAAAGTTTCAAGTTGAGCCAAGAAAAGTAAAACGAGATTTATTAATGCTTGAGTATGCATGTTTTTTTTGAGTTATACATGTTCTTAGTTTTCTTTCAAGCATATAAGTATCTCATATGATTTTCATATTGTTCAAGAAGCATGTTTGCACATTTCGAGATTTTGTGAGCTAGATAGTACTTACTAAGCTTTTTGCTTACTAGTTGCATTTCCTCTTACTGCAGATAAAGGTAAAGGCAAGCAATTCTGAAGGAAGGCCACGAGGCGGTGCTGAGTAAAGTGTGTGTGGTGGCTGATTTTGGAGAGATCTTTGAGACGAGACAATTTAGTTATTTGAATTACAATGTTATAGTTTATTCAAATTTCAAGTTCTTGCTTTATGGAGTTTAGCGAACCTTTAAGCTTTGAATAGTTTTACATGCTCAATTTCTTAGGGTGAAGATTCCATGTCATTTCATTTAGCATATATATCCTTATGATGGCATTGGATGGGTAGAAGTGTGAGTAGTTGGAAATATTGATACTTTGTTAGAAATATAGATGCATGTGCCAAGATAGTATTAATTTCTCTTTGAATCAAGTTTTATTGCTTAAATATGTTTAGAAGAGTTGCATTCACCTTTCATAATGCTTTAGCAAGGTTATAGAACATGTATTTGGTGTTATGAATGCATAGGAGTCAAGATTGGTACATACTCTATTGTTAAAGTTCATATAACCTTGAATAGCTTATTTTCTTCCGCAAAAGTCCTAATTACAAGTTTATGGATTCATTTTGATTGGCTAAATTGATTGGAAAACTGGCCTAGAGTATAGAAATGGTGTCATGATTCTATTTGGCTCGAAAGTATAGGTTTGGTGGAGTTTTGAAGCAAGTGCCGAAATCTGAAAATTCTGTTTTCAGGCCTATCAGTCGACTGATACAGTATCAGTCGACTGATACCCGAAAGTGGAGTTGGGCGAGGCAAGTTTCAATAAGTTTCATCTTAGGAGTTTTTGAGGAAGAAAGTGTGACATGGTATCATGCATGACTATTAGAGTTAGTATATCATAGATAGATTTAAATTGAGAAGAAAAAAAAAGATTTCCGCATTCTTTAGTCGTGCATTAGAGTCGAGAAGTAGACAGAAGTAACGATCCGTCTAAGGCAGGAGAAGGCGGGTCGCTACAGGTGGTATCAGAGCAGTTCCCATTCTCCAGCATCACACACACATCAGCATCAACCTTGCCGTCTTCAAGTAAGAAAGCTTTAAGTTTCAGTTTTTTTATTTGCTCCTTTATTTAATTGCAGTACAGAGAAATGCTTAAGTACTACTCACATGTGCATAGAACAAGGAAGCATGTTTAATCCCTTAGTATCACGGAATCATGTTTAATCCCTAGAATGGATATCAGATTTCTAAGTAAGAAGACAAGTTTATACCTAGAGATGTAGTAGTGATTTCTTGTTCCTTTATGCATTATTAGATGGCAAGAAGAGGCCGAGCTCCTAATGCTAATAACAGAACTCCAGTTCAAGATAACAGTGAGCCTGGCACAGAACAGCCAAACCTGATGGCAGTCATTGCTCAAATGCAAGCTCAGATTACAGAACAACAGAAGACCATCGCCACACTGATGGCGAATCAGCACCCAGTGCCCCCTACACCACCCACAGCAGGAGTGGGAACTCCAGTGGTGGCTGAAGTTCCACCAGTCACACAGGAGACCCCTGCCGTGAACCGAAGACAAGAAGCATACCTCGTCCAGTGGCAGAGGCTGAAACCCGAAAGCTTCTCAGGCACGACTGAGCCCTGGGATGCCCAGGCTTGGTTCAAGACTTTAGAGAGCACGATGGAGCTTCTTGACTGGCCAGAAGTCGAGAAGGTCAAATGTGCCTCCTTCTGCCTAACTGGAGATGCTCGTATGTGGTGGGAGCGAGTCAAGAGTAAGAGGATAGTCAACCAGATGAGCTGGGCAGATTTCGAGCAAGAGTTCTATGAGGAGTTCTTCCACATGCGGGTTACCAACAAGCACTACGAGGACTTCATGGAGTTCAGACAGGGTAGCCTACCAGTGGGAGAAGCAGTCGCGAAATTCAACAGACTAGCTCGCCTCTGCCCAGAGCTAGTCAGCACAGAGAAGGAGCGAGTCAGGCTGATGCTCCGCATGCTGAACCCTGAGATAGCACTCAACGTGAACAGCGGGACGCACCGACCCCAGACCAGCGAGGAGTTGGTCAGTAGTGCTCTAATCTCAGAGCACTACCTGAATAGCATCAAGGCACAGCAAGCACAGCAGAAGCCAGTCCTGATTGAGAACAAGACAATAGGAGGCCAGAAGCCTCAGCCAAATAGCCAGAACTGGAAGAACAAGAACCACAAAAGGAAGCAGTGGCCTGGCAGCCAAAAAGGAAAACCAGAGAATAAGCAAGCTAGGTATCCACCTTGTCCTAAGTGTGGGAGGAACCATCCAGGAGCATGCCTTTTGGGTGTAACTGGATGCTATTCATGTGGACAAGAGGGGACCCAGATCCAAAGACTGCCCAAACAAGTTAAGGTACTTCCTCAGCAGTCCGTACAGTATGGAGGCCAGCCTCAGTTACATTACATGCCTACTATACTGGAGGGACCTCAGATCAGTCAAGGAGGGTTGGAAGCAGCCACCAGTTCCAACCAATGCCAGAGTCTTTGCCCTCACGAAGGAAGAAGCTGCCAGCGCCTCCACGGTCGTAACAGGTCAAATAGTTTTTTACAGCATTTAGCTACTACACTGTTTGACACTGGGGCGACCCATTCTTTCGTATCAGTACCTTTTGCTAGTAAGTTACAGG
Organism: Boesenbergia rotunda; assembly: GCA_024364735.1. Classification (NCBI taxonomy): domain Eukaryota; kingdom Viridiplantae; phylum Streptophyta; class Magnoliopsida; order Zingiberales; family Zingiberaceae; genus Boesenbergia; species Boesenbergia rotunda. The sequence goes on along the minus strand of JAGFNQ010002023.1, from coordinate 33,014 downwards.
TGCCTGCAGAGAGTTGGGAGTCCAGATTCCTGACAACTCTCCCCTTCAGGGGAAATCATGGAATCCACCCAGCGGCTCCGGGCTGTGCCAATCAAGATTTCAGACCGAGAGCTATATGTCGATCTGATAGTCCTTGCGATGCAGGACTTCGACATCATACTGGGCATGGATTTCCTCAGTAAGTACAGCGCTTCAG
>JAGFNQ010002023.1:0-29538 GCA_024364735.1 Boesenbergia rotunda | reverse complement strand
TTAATTGACACAAACCAAGGGAATACAAATATATGTACATGTAGAAGTACTTCATGATAGAAATTACTGCGTACGATATGACTGGTGATGATTTGCATTCCATGGCCTATCCAACCTTTTGGTATTGACATTTTGCATATAATAACTGCCACCTGCGAGCTTTTCAATGATCATGTACGACCCACTCCATTGTGGCTCAAGCTTACCAACGCCGCCAACAGACTTGATTCTTTTCCATACCCAATCCCCGACCTGGAAAGTCCTGATGATTACTCGACGGTTATAGATATGCTTCATACGTTGCCAATATGCAGCTAGCCAGGTAGCAACTTTATCAAACACCTTCGTAACCAGGTCCAGGTCGAACAGTCGCTCTTGATCATTGTTCTCCTTGCTGTAAAGCTGACGCCGAGTTGATTCTTCGCCTATCTTGACTGGAATCATTGCCTACACACCGTAGTCTAGATGAAAAGGACTATGTCCAGTTCCCTCTTTGGGAGTAGTATGATAAGACCATAAGATGCTCAGGAGCTGCTCTACCTAGCTACCATTATATGTTCCAACTTTATCTTGAGCTCTCTGATTATTTTTCGATTGACAACTTCGGTGTGGTCGTTGCTCTAGGGATAAGCTACTAAAGTAAAAACTTACTGAATACCCAGCTCTTCACACTATTCCTTGAGATTGTGACATGAAAATTGTCTACCATTATAGGACACCGGTTTATGAGGAATTCTGTACCTGCAGACAATATCCTTTCACAGGATTTTCATCACAACTGCCTCAGTAATTTGGGTAAGTGACTCAGCTTTAACTCATTTGGAGAAGTAATCCACCAGAACCAGTAAAAACTTCTTCTATTGAGCTGGTCAGAAAGGGACCTACTATGTCCATCCCCCACTGATTAAAGGGACAAGTGATTGTAGAAATTCAAAATAGTTTAGTCGAGCGATGAGGGATATGTTGATGCTTTTGGAAAAACTCGCACCCCACGACAAACTTGTTCGCATCTACTTGCAGTGTGGGCCAGAAGTATCTAGCTAGAATAATCTTCCTAGCCATTAACCGACCACCGATATGACTCCCGCATATGCCTTCATGAACTTCTCGCATAATATACTCAACATCACCCGAGCCGATGCACTTGAGTAATGTCCTGGCAAACGCTCTTTTGTAGAGCTATTCCTCGACTAGCGTGAATCGAGCGTCCCTATGCTTAAAGAGTCGACCCTAATTACGGTATCCGGGTACTGTCCCCTTGCGGAGGAATGTTATACAAGGTTTTCTCTAGTCAAGTAATGCAACGTCAACAAATTCTCCATCAATCTGAGCCATAGCTTCGTCTTGGATGATAGGCTCATCCAGCATCCATAACGCTAAGAACTTGCTTACTTGGCTAGTTCATCAGCCTTAAAATTATCCACTCAGAAGATTTTCTATAGAGTTACCTCAACAAAAGTAGCTTTTAATTGATTATATGATGTTATATATCTCTATAGCATTCATTCCAGACTTCAAAACTCCTTCGAGTTGTTTTGCCACTAGCTAAGAATCTGAATATAATATAACCCGATTAGCCCTGACCTGCCTAGCGGCTTACATTCCTGCTAGTATTGCTTCATATTCAGCTTCATTGTTGGTAGCTCGGAAGTTGAGTCGTATGGATAATTGTAGGGCAACTTCACGAAGGGATATCATTCAAACTCCGACTCCACTTGACCCCACTTGACCTTTGATTAGATGAGCCATCAACATAAATCATTCAGACTTCCTCGAAGTCAGGAATAGGAACTGTCTCGGGCATGAAGTCATCTAAAGCCTGAGCTTTGCTAGCCATTCGAAGCTGATATTGGATCCCATATTTGCTCAACTCTATGGTCCACTTGATCAACCACCCAGAGACCTCTGGATTTGTGAGGACACACCTGAGTAGACTATTGGTGAATACCACAATGGGTTGTGCTAGGTAATAAGACCTCAACCTCCACGCAGTTAAGACCAGCATATACACTAACTTCTCAAGGATGGTGCACCGAGTCTCTGCATCTTTAAGAAAATGACTAAAAAAATAGATGGGATACTGAATGTTACCTTCTTCCCAAATAAGTGTAATCCCATAGCTTGTTTAGCTGCAGATAGGTAGACAAAAAGAGTCTCCCCCCAGCAGCTTGTATAATATAGGAAGACTGGGATAAGTATGCCTTCAGCTCCGTGAAGGATTTCTCACACTGGCTGTCCCATTCAAATTTGACTGCTTTCCTCAAGAATTAGAAGAGAAAGATAATGTCCGATCTATTGATCGAGATATTAAAGTTCTTTGAAGTTGCTTGGTGATGGCATGTTTAAAATAGCTTGCACCTTCTCCACATTTGCCTCAATTTCTGTTTCTGTCACCATGTATCCGAGGAAACACCTACTTTTCACCCTCAAATAGACACTTAGCTAGATTCAACTTTAGTCCGTTAGCTCTGAGAGTAACGAATGTCTCCTTCAGGTCGGCAATCATGTCCTTCCCTTTCTCGGTCTTGATCAGGATATCATCAATGTAAACCTTGATATTTCGACTAACCTAATGTCGAAATACCTTGTCCATCATTCATTGATAGGTAGCTCTAGTATTCCTTAATCCGAATGGCATGACATTGTAACAGTAAGTGTCATCAGCAGTCACAAAACTTATTTTCTCCTGATCTTCCTGAGCCAGAGGAACCTGATGATATCCTTGCTATGCGTCCAACATCAAAATAAATTCACAACCAACTGATCAATGCGAGGCAAGGGGTAGCAGTATTTAGGACACGCTTTATTTAAATCTCTGAAATCAATACAAACCCGCCATTTTCTCCCAGGTTTAGAGACCGGTACAACGTTTGCCAGCTAGGTCGAGAATTGAACTTCCCGAATGTGCCCGGCTTGCAACAACTTTGATACCTCCTCCCTAATTATTTAGTCATGTTTTGGAGCAATGTGCCTTCACCTTTGTTTTACTGGTTGAGCTCCCGGAGTGATGTGTAGTCGATGTATAGTAAGAGCGGGAGGAACTCCTTTAATTTCGTCCATGACCCATGCGAAAACATCGTAATGACTGACTAAGCAGTTAATCAACCTGTGTCTAAGTTCAGGGCTCAGATCCGCGGCGATTCATGTAACTCCTCCCTCCTCCCGACTGATGAGGATGGATCTAGACTTCTTCGTGCTCAACTGCCCGACATTCCTCCTTGGCCTTTTCTTTCACCCGAGGACCAGTTAAGTCAATTTGCAGGGTCTCATAAGTCTTCTGGCTCTTGCGGGATTCTATTTTACTTTCCCACTATAGCATTGTCGAGAGACTAACTGACTCCCCTGACCTCAGTGACCTAATCCTCGACCAAGAACTTAATCTTCTGGTAGTAGATCGAGACCACAGCTTGGAATAGGCTAAGGGCTAGTCTCCCCAAAATAACATTGTATAATGATGGGGCATCCACCACTAGGAAGAGAGTCCTTATAGTCCTCTGCAAGATATCATCCCTCAGAGACAGGGAGAGAGAGATTTATCCTAGCGGCTGCACCCGATGTCCAGTGAAGCCAAACAATGGTGTTGAGATAGGATGCAGCTCATCCTCATCTACCTACATCTGATCCAGTGCGTCTTTCTATAGGATATTGACTGAGCTTCCTGTGTCAACAATGATACATTTAACTTCGTAATTAGCTATATGTGTGAAAATTACTAGTGCATCTTCATGAGGCGTCTTACATCCTCCAAATCCTTGGGGTTGAAGGAGATGACAAGCCCCTTGCGTCTCTCATACCTAGTCCCGACTACATAGTTTTCCAACCTATGTGTGTGAGGCTTCCAGGCCCAATTGGAGTCTTCGTCAATCGGGCCTCCCAAAATCATCCCGACGTGGCTCGATGGAGGCCCCCGGTAGGAGCTTTACCCTTCCCAGGGTCTCGTTTTGGAGAAGTATATTGACGGGGTGAGGTATCCTTGGATCTCCCTTTGGAAGGCGACCGAGTCCGCCTCCTGTCCTCCTCCTCTTCCAATTGACCTCGTCTAGGAGATCGGCTTTGATGAGGTGACCTTCACCGATATCCCAAGTTGCTCCACTTCTTGCATGGCCTACCACTGGAGTCTTTCCTTCCCATCTTTTTCAAAGTGCAACACTCTTCTGTGGAGTGGTAGTACTGCCATGAAAGTCACACTACTTTTTGGACCATGGTGGTACTTCAGTGTCCACCGTTTCCACCTGCTTATTCCTGTTGTCCCAGTGACTTTTGCCTGAGCGGGAGTCCTTCGCCCGGGCGGGAGCAGGTGGCTCCTTTCTCTCTAATTGTACCGAGATTTGAATAAGTGCGCCCCCCGAATCCTTTTGATGGACGTGGTATTCTTCCTCCACATTGACGTATTTGTCCAACCACCCCAATAGACCATCAAACCTGGTCGGTGATTTTTTACAAGGGACTGGAAGAAGTCCCCTTTGGCAAGCCCTCGTTTAAAGGCGCTGACAAGATTTTTCAAAGTGGCACTTGGCACATATCTGAGCCACCCGATTGAACCGCTATATATAGTCCTTCAACGACTCCTTGCTAGCTCTTCTACTTAAGAGTGAAGAGGTTGAGTGTCGTCTTCTGATATTGCCAAATACTAGCGAAGTGATTCAAGAAGATGGTTTTAAACTCCAAAAAAGAGTTTATGGTATCAATTGGTAGCCTCTGGAACCATCGCTACACTGCTCCTGACAGAATATTCAAGAACACCCGAAACTTCACACCATCTGTATATTGGTGCAATAGAGCCGCGTTCTCAAACTTGCAAACATAATCCTCATGACCTGTTTTCCCATCATATTCAATAATTCTTGGGTCTTGAAATTACTTGGGCATGAGATCCTCCACAATATCCCAGACGAATGGCGAAAGTGTATACTTTAGGAGAACTTTTACGGGTTCATTCTTTGCTTGCCCCTCTTCTCTGCACAGAGCGCTAGAAGTGGCTGTCTGTGCTTTCTTCAAATCTCCAATCGAGTCCCGCCGGTGCCCCTGGGTCACATTCATGGGCACACCTGGAGGCGACATGGATCTCCGATTACAGACATATGATACATATGCCCTCTGGGCGTCTGCTTCTAGTGGCCATTGCTCTTTGAGAGGTAGCTTGTTCGATTTGGTGATGCTCTAGTGCCCCTCGAATGGCGTTGGTAATTAGGTGATCTAGTTCTTCCCTCGTCAATGTGATTGGTTGTTCTTCCGGTTCTGCCATCGCAATGTTCCTTCAGGTACTTAGACAGTTTCCCACAGACAGTGTCAAATTTGTTTCGGAAGCAAAGATGTGGACAATAGGTCCCGGTGGTACAACCTTAGGTGACGACAAAGGGTGCCTGAGCCTGGGTGCCTGCAAGGATAACACGAGCGTTAAAGGGACACACCGAAAGGAGTTCCGATGGAGCCCTCTCTAACGCTTAAGTCAAAAAGCCCTTCAAAATAGAAAAAATGTCGAAAAGCAAGTTGTGTTCAAAATCTAGAGAATTCAGAGAGTATTACCTAGGTCCCTTAGCACCTTATGTAGTCACTGTCCCACTCCTTCGAGCGCTCAGACATTATTGTAACTACCTCCCCTGTTTCCATGCGTTACTGGTTGTAACTGCCTGCCAACTGGTATACGCCGCTTCCCTGTTTCCATGCATTATGGGTCGTAACTGCCTGCCAACTATTATACGCAAGGGGGTGTTGGTAATCGCCACTGCACATATTAAATTTAACATTATCATTCTAGGTTGCTCTCCCTTCTCGTCATTAAGGCTTTGCTAGTACTCCAAAGGTGTCTAGGGACTTCATGAATGAAATCTCGAGTGATAGACCAACCGAAGACTAACACTCGGCAGAGCTCTCAATCATTTTCCCAACTGAGATCTCACATTAGGGGTGAACTCCCAAGTCGGACTTGGATGTATTGCCTGGGCTCAAGCACTCCTCTCCTTCGATGGCCACGGGCACTTCTCTTCTGAGATGGACTCGGGCTCTTCTCTCTCGAGTTGGCCTCGGGCACTCCTCTCATGAGGTCGTTGTTGGAACTCGGATGGCTAGAGAGGGGGGTGAATATAGCCAATCACTTGAACTTTAGCACTTATCAAAATTCTACACTTAAACCGTTTAGTAGCACAGCGGAAAGAATAGAAACAGAGTATGCAGAAAACCAAATCCCTAAGCTAAGCGCAAATGCAAGACGCTAACAAGAGGGTTTACAAGGTTCGGGGATAACTTGCCTCTACTCTTTGGCGTGGCCTTAAGGTGGGCGATCCCTTGATTGTCAGCAGATCAAGCCCCGGTGAACACCGGATAGAAAGCAACCTCCTTCTCGGTGGAGTAACCTCTCCACAGCGTTTTAATCAAAGATATAGTTTTAAGCACAATGAAACACAAGAAAGATCTTACTTAGCACTTAGCACAGACAAGAACACAGCAAGCTTCTTCCGAGCTCCACCCAGCGACGATCTCACGCAAGAACCCTTTCTTCGTGTCTTCTCGCCGTTGGACTCACACCCTCTTATTCCTTCCTCCAAGTGCTCAAGCAAGGGATGGTTGCTTCAAGATTGCAGTAGCTTGGTCAAGATGATGGAACTTCAAAATGCACAAGCAAGGTGTGGAGAAAAACACTTGTGCAGCAAGAACTCAAGCCAGAAAATTGTTCTACCAAACACTCCACTACGCCCTTTTGTTTCTCCACTGAGCGCCAGGTGACAACATCTCACTGCAGCCTCTAGCTGCTCACCTGCAACCACCAGCCACCACTGAGCTCTTCTGGACTCCCTGAGCTTCCCTCAGACCAGCCCCAGTCAGCAGCTCCAGCCAGCGCCATTTGCCATTGCAACCTGAGATGGAAAACGGACAAACCTACTCCAAGGAAAGGCTTCCATTGACTCTCCTTAAGTGTTTGAATCCTTCCCTATCACCTGCAGCTTAATCAGAGCATTAGAACAGCATATCACTCAGTAAATCAAGTATCAGGGATCAAATGCAGAGAATCGGATACGGTCAGACGCGATCAGAGCGTTTGACAGTGCAATTTGAATTAAAGTGATCGGTCACCGGACCGATCCAGGGCTCGTGGGTCAGTCACCAGACCGATCCACCGCTTAGCTGGGACTCCCAGCTCTCACGGCGACACAAGCCTGATCGGTCACCAGACCGATCAGAGTGAAGCCTGATCGGTCACCAGACCGATCAGGATAGACACTGTCCGATCAGGCTCAAGCCTGATCGGTCCATGTCTGAGTGAACAGTAATCGCGGAAATCAAATCCTAAGTCTTTGATCGGTCACCGGACCGTTCACGAACTGATCAGCAGGGGAACTCAACTCACTGAGTGCTCCTTGATCGGTCACCAGACCGATCAGGAGCAAGGCAGTGAGGAAGCTGCCTGCTCCCTGATCGGTCACCGGACCGATCAGGAGCCAAGCAACGAGGCAACGACCTGCTCCCTGATAGGTCACCAGACCGATCAGGAGCCACACAGTAGGTTCCCAACCTCACTGTGCGCTCCCTGATCGGTCATCGCTGGATCGGTCACCAGACCGATCCACGAAGGAGCAGCGTGCCAACTTCCCTGATCGGTCACCAGACCGATCCAGGGACTCAAACTTAGCCCTCCAAGTTAGGATTTCATCCAACCTAGCCCTCCAAGCTAGGACTTTTTCACCTAACCCTCCAAGTTAGGACTTTTCAGCTAGCCCTCCAAGCTAAGACTTTTCACCCAACCCTTCCGAATTAGGACTTTTCCAAACCTAGCCCTCCAAGCTAGGAACCTGACCCTCCAAGCCAGGAATTTTTCACCTAACCCTCCAAGTTGGGACTTTTCACCTAACCCTCCAAGTTGGGACTTTTCACCTAGCCCTCCAAGCTAGGAATTTTCACCCAACCCTTCCGAATTAGGACTTTTCCAACACCTAGCCCTCCAAGCTAGGATTTTCCACACCTAACCCTCCAGGTTAGGATTTTCCAACACCTAGCCTTCCAAGTTAGGATTTTCCATACCATGCATAATCCCCGATCAGGACTTAACCATAATCATAATCAACATCAACCTAACCTAAAATCGATGTCAACTCCAAAACAACAATCAGGGTTAGATTGCATCAACAGTGGTCTCGGGCCCTTTTCTCCCAAGATGGCCTTGGGCACTTCTCTCCGGGGTTGGCCTCAGGCACTTCTCTCCCGAGGTGGTCTCGAGCCCTTTTCTCCTGAGATGGCCTCAAGCACTTCTTTCCCGAATTGGTCTCGGGCATCCTCTCCCGAGGTAGTCTCGAATATTTCTCTTCCTACCATTATAGTCATACCACGTAGGCTCTGCGAGCCACGTATCTGTCTCTTACTAATATCCTAATCAGTGTGGTTCTCCTCTTATACACTTGGTCTTTGGACATGAGTTTTTCATAGACAATTCATTAATATCCTAGATCTTATATCTCAACAAAGTAATATTGAAAATGACATCAAGGAATTGATGTTGTTTAATATAGGGCAAATTAAAAGAGAACTCCTTTATTCGAATACGTGAAACGACATTCTTTTTAATTTATTATCAAAACAACCTTCCATTTCACCTTAGTATATTTTTATTTTCAAACATATTCATATTTTTAACATTTTTTATAGCAATCATGATCAAAGCTGCTATAACATCAACTCTTCAACTCTAATCAATACTAATAATATTATATTATAACAATTACAATTCATAACTTTTATAATATGAATACTTCATCTCTCATTAATATTAATGAATATTATATTATAATAATAAAAAATTATATCTGTTATAATGTAGATAATTTATTTTTATCAATATTGAATCAATATTATACTGTAATAATTACGAGATAATAGTTACTACACAATTATAATCATCATTTTTTATTAACATTAGTTAATATTATATTGTAACCGCTACAAATCTTGGTCACTAGAACACAAATAATTTATTTTCGATCAATATTGATCAATATTATATTGCACCAACTATAGAATCATATCTACTATGACTATATAGTTATAAGTAGATATGGAATCATAATTACTATAATTATATATATATATAGGGCCCACTTGAGGTGGGGCCCATTTTTTAACAATTTTTTTTGATTTATTTTATAATTGATAATGAAAATGTATTCATGGAAAGAAAATTATATATATATATATATATATATATATATATATATATATATATATATATATATAAAAGTAAATACTACAAAATAATGTCAAAAATTAAATTAAAAAGAATATAAATATAACTTTAAAACATTATGTATTTTTTTGAAAAATAAATATCAAAAAAATACAAGTAGAGATTTTTTTTCCTTCACCAACCTATGTTAATGATTTTTTTTATAACATCATTTTATTCTTTTTTATATAAATATAAAGATTATTTTTTTACCGGCCCTTCAAAACCTAGGGCCCACCCTATATATATATATATGATTTTATAGCTATTACAATAAGTGTATTTCCAAAAACAAAAATAGACTGAGAGGGGATGAACTACTATTTTGATAATAATAGAAAAATTATCTTGAATTTTTTGCCCATTAATATATTAGAGACACTCTCAACAGTGGCAGATTCAGGGGGTGCTAGGGTGTGCTCAAGCACCCCCTTGTTTCCAAATATTAGGCTAATTAATATACAACTTTTATATTAAAAAAGAAAAAGAGCATATTATGAATTTTTAAGTTTATTAGCCTTTTTTGCAAAATTGACATAAAAAACCTAGCCAACCCTCCTTTTTCTTTCATTCACGATCCTTTTCATCTTCACAAGACAAGTCCTCCTCCTCTTTATTTTCTCTTCAAACCAAAATCTCTAGCCCTCTTGCCGTTCACAAATCGCAAGAGACAAAACCTCCTTATCATCTCTTAAAATCAAAAGCCTTGTTCCGTTGATGTTGACATGCCGACGCGGTAGTTGCAGCAATGACAGGCAAGGAGGATGAAAGAGAGCGGATTCGGATTGTGTTGTTGGCTACACCCGTGAATAAGGTTTGATTTGCCACGGTGGCGACGGCTGACGACAACCGAGGAGGAAGAACGAGAGCATATTCAGATTGTGTTGGTTGCTACACCAGTGGATAAGGTTTGCTTTATTTATTTGTTTGCTTGCTTGCTCATATCCTCATTGTGCTGGTGAAGGACTTCATCTAAAAATTTTATTTTCTTAGTCAGCAGGATTAATGTAGCATGAAATCATGTTCCTTATTTCATTCGATTCCTTATTTTGTGATTTATACTTGGTAGTATTACAATTGTTCATTGATTGCATAAATTAATAATTTTGATGAATTGACATAGGTTATGGAGAAAATTTTAAAACGAAGTGTTGAGTCTTCTAAAAGTTCTAATGAAGAAAATAGTAAGAAAAAACATTCTCGCGTAACCAATTGATGAATTTGTTGTTTCTATTAGAGATCAGATTCGAAGAGAATATTTAATTAGAGGACCTTGTCAATCATTTGGTCATAGCTATCCTCAAAGATAATTTGGTAAAGAGCGTAGAAGTTTTCAAGTTACCTGGTTTAAAAAATTCTATTATTTTTCAAGACTATTCCTCTTACCCTTCTTTACAGGCAGGGATCATCTAGTCCCAAAATCCCTGGTCCATCTCTGGTCCACACTAAAATTGCGGTCGGATCGTGATTGCGATCAGGCCGCAATTTGTTTCGATCCCCTTTAGGGTTCACCGTGCCCCTCAGGTTATAGTTTGGGTTCGGACGGATGGCCGGAGGCCACCCGACGGCCTAAACCCTAAATCTAAAACCCTAAACCCTAAATCCTAAATTCGGATTTAGGGTTTAGGCCGCCGGGGTGGCCTCCAGCCACCCGTTCGAACCAAACTATAACATGAGGGACACGATGAACCCTAGAGGGGATCGAAACAAATTACGGCCGGATCGCAATCATGATCCGACCATAATTTTAGTGTGGATCAGGGATGGACCAGGGATTTTGGGACCAGAGGATCCCTGCCCCTTCTTTACACCTCAAATCTAGATGTAAAAAATTCTATTATTTCATAAAAAAATTAAAAACTTATCATGCCTTTTTTTCCTTAACTCACTTCCTCCCAACACAGGATTTTCCTCACCCCTCCAGGGATTTTTATCGGGTGGGGGCCATGTAAAATTAAGCGCAGGCCAAATTAGAAAAAAAATCTATGAATGGAGGACTAAATCTCCGATATTTTACTAAAAGACATACGTGAGAATTAATATTTTTCAAAAAGCATCTTATGGTTTTTCTTTACCAAAGGGCGCATGTAAAATCAACTCATTCCTGGAGGCCAATAACTTCTTTCCATAGTTCAACTTTCGAGATATCCGAACCAGATTTTCATAATTTGATTTTAAAATAATAAATTGTGATTCAGATGTAGATATTCTCATTTTCTCTTATCCTATATATCTCTTCCTGCCTTGTAACTCGACCCATCCCGAAACTTTTACTATATTTTGCTGTGATTGTGAAAAGATTAAGAAATAATTAAAAGATTATCTTATAAATACTCATTAAGGCCCTCTTTGGCTCGAAATAAATTTATTTCAATTACTTTGGCCTGAAATAAGTATATAAATAGAAAATATAAAATATCAAAAAATATCAACAAAATAAAATAAGGAAAGATATATAAAATATATAAAAAAATAGAGTTCGTAAAATTGTATATATTATAAATTTATAAAATAGAAATTAAAATAAAATTTATATGTGTAATTAAGATAGATTAGATATCATCGAAAAAATTATTAAAAATCAATTGGATTTCATTTCAGGTCCAAAGGGGGCCTGAAATAAATTTATTTCAAGCGCTCTTTGGGCCTAAAATATTTTTATTTTAGGCCCAAAGAGGGTCTGAAATATTTCAATTCAGACCCTCTTCGGACCTGGAATATTTTATTTTAGGGGACCTCTTTAGGAGTGAAAATTGTTAGGACCGGTAGACGAGCTAGAGGGGGGTGATTAGCTTCGATTCGCTTGTAGATGATTTGTCGCGGCGGAAGACTTCAAGCAATCGCTAACACAAGGATTTACTTGGTATCCACCCCGGTCGGGTGACTAATCCAAGGATCCACTCTCCTCACACTCTCATGCACTATGAAAGTCTCCTTCTTGAGGTGGAGAAACCTCTTACAAGCTTGTTACAAAGATACAACAAGAACAAAGCAAATACAAAGAAAATCTTACAAGATTTACAAATAAGCTCACACTTCGCTTTCCTTGCTATCTTCAAGCTTGTGATTGCCTCTTGGACCTTGGAAATGCAACAGCACTAAGCTCCAAGGCTTCCCTTGAAAATGGCAATGAAGTTGGAGAAGAAGAGGAGAAGAACTACGGCTTCAAACCTGCGCGAAAGTCCTTATACCCGACGCCTAGGGTTTGGTAATCGATTACCCAATCGATTACCACGTAGGATTTAGCCGTTCAACGGCTAGTTTTCGAACGGTAATCGATTAGCCAATCGATTACCCGTGCCCTGAATCGATTACCCAATCGATTCAGAGCTTCTCTGTTCTCTCGCGCAAACTCTGTGATCGATTACCCCAATCGATCAAGAGACACCTTAATCGATTACCCAATCGATTTAAGGGAAGGCTGAATCGATTACCCAATCAATTCAGCCACCCTCTGTCCTCTCGCGCAACCTTCCTTAATCGATCCACTGATCGATTCACTCAATTGATTATCCAATCGATTGAGTCCAACCTAACTTGTTTCCACAAGTCTAGGATCCCCTACCAAGTGTCCAGTCAACCCCGTTGACCAACCTGGATTTCTACTGCCTAGCTCCCAGCTCGGACTTAACCTGGTTCCCAACCAGATTCGCCTAACCCTCGAGTTAGGTCTAGTCTCTCGGTAGACTTCCACCTTGCCAGTATGCGATCTCCCCGATCCATCTGGACTTCACCTAGTCCCACTAGGTCTTTTCCCTTGCCAGCGTACGATCTCCCCGATCTACCTGGACTTCACCTAGTCCCACTAGGTGTGCCTAGTCCCACTAGGTCTTTTGCCATGCCAGCGTACGATCTCCCTGATCTACCTGGACTTCACCTAGTCCCACTAGGTGTGCCTAGTCCCACTAGGTCTTTTGTCATGCCAGCGTATGATCTCCCTGATCTACCTGGACTTCACCTAGTCCCACTAGGTGTGCCTAGTCCCACTAGTTCTTTCCCAGTCAAGCCTCCAGTCAACCTTGACCCACTTGACTCACACATCACGACCACTCAAACATCATTATCAAACATCGAAACATACGACCATTCCATAAGCTTTCCAAGCTTATCAGACCTAAGCTCACCCAAGCTTAGTCAAACTAGGTCAACCCTGACCTAAACAAGATTGCACCAACAATCTCCCATAGACCTAAGCTCACCCGAGCTCAGTCAAACTCGGTCAACCTTGACCTAAACAGGATTGCACCAACAATCTCCCCCTTTTTGATGTTTGACAATATGTTTGAGAAAGACTAATCCCTATTAGCCTTTCAATCTCTCCCATATTTCTCCCCCTTTGACACACATCAAACCTCTCCCCGAGAGTCTATATGGTCAAAGGCAAATCCAATGAAAGTCCCATACCTTTCATTTAAACCCATGCTCACCCATGAGCATTCATGAAGATTCCCAATCTCCATTCATTCACTTACTCCTTAAATAAAAATTCAACCACATGTTGTTAAGGAAGACCTCCCCCTCAAAACATGCTCTAAACCTCTATCATTGCACCAACAATGTTTTTGAGTTCCTAAATCTTTAGGAGAACTCAACTTGAGGTTATTGAGATTTTGGGATTCAAAACTTGAATCAAAATCTCTCCTTAACCCTTAAATGTTCACCAAACCATTTCCCCATTTTGATTTCACAATAAAATTTACCCAAATATACTTATAAAAGTATTTCAAGGGGTTAGGGATTGGTAGGTTACAAAAAAAATGGGTTAATAGACTGAAAATAGACAGTTTCAGTCTCACCAATCGATTGGTGTTGGGAACCAATCGATTACCAGCCTGCCTTAATCGATCAGCCGATCGATTACGACTATCTGTAATCGATCACCAGATCGACTACCCGAGCTTCTGTGCTCGTAAAAGGGTCGACCAATCGATTGACCAATCGATTGGACATAGTCCCAATCGATCACATGATCGATTGGGAGTTTCTGAAATCTGAAAACAATTTCAGATCCGAAATTCAGAAACCCCTAAATAATTCTACAAAATTCGAAAAATTCTAAAATTTTGTGTAGACATTATTTATACCATATACTATCAAGGAAAAATAATTTTCTATGAAAATAACCTCCTTTTTCAAAGATTGACACAAAATTGGAAACTATTGAAATACTTCAATGTTTTTCATTATTTTGTGTCTATTTCATCAATGATGAGTGCTATCAAAAGATAGTCTTCACCAAGGTTTTCCAAGATAGTTTTGAAATGTTTTTCAAAAACAATTTCCAACCATATTCCTTGGGCTAAATGCACATGACTTGCACATTAGCTTTCCCAATGATTGGAGTTCATTTAAATTCTTGTTTTGATGATCCTAAAACTCACTAAGATGAGGATAAATCAACACCTTGAGTTTTGTTCATCTTCCTAACATCTCACTTGTTCTAATGTGTCTCAAAAAGCACACAAGTCACCTTATAGTCTTAGTGAGATGTGAAAGTCATGTTCTCCCTAATCTTAGGGTTCATGCATTTCTACCTAGGCATTATAAACTTTGATCATCCACCTAGGATGTCAATTAATGTCTATGTCCTTAATTTCAATAAGAATTAACTTTATGCATGATTATGACTATGACATGCATCATATTAGAATTTTCAAAGGAAATTATAAATAGATGATGCATGTATGACATGACATATAATATTTTCATAATAAATATGAATGATGAAATATGATGTCATGGCATGTGATGAGGCATACAAAACATAGCATAGAAGCATAAAAGAAAAATACCTAGATTTCCTATCTAAGTACCAATAACTCATCTCTAAGCCATTGATAATCCTAAATTTGCCCTAATTTCCAAGATAATGCCAAACCTCCCCAACTTGGCCTATCTTTGGATTCTAACCTAGTTGTGCCAACTTTATCAAGTTTAATCATCCAAAAATATAGTTTGGCACAAGTTTACTCCTCCTAGAGTAAATAAAATGAATCCTTCATTTTCAAGGGTAGTGACTCCTTGAAAATGTCCCAAAGTGTCAACTTCATCAAGGTTGGGTTAACTACCCTTCCAATTTGAGTTAACACTCCCTAGACCTATCTAGGGTGTGGCGAACATACTCTTAGGAACCCAAAACCTATTGGTGCTCCTTGGGTGTTCTAGGTATTCATTAGGGATAACTTCCCTTGATACCTTCTTTATGACTTTTCTAGGCTTGTCCGAAGCCTTAGTCATCTTTGTCTTGTCTTGGTCAACTCTAGGGATGGCTTCCCTTGTGGCCTTGACTTGACCCCTAGACCTAGATTTAGTTCCATATTTATATGGAACTCTATGATAGGATGGACCATCATCCTTAGTCTTAGGTTTGTACCCCAAACCTTTCTTGCTCCTAGAGGATCCTTGATTTCCTAAATCTAGGTTTTGATCCTTAGATCCCTTAAATAGATTTTCTATTCTATTGAGGGATTTTTCTAATTTATCAAGTTTTGACCTCAAAACTTGATTTTCCATCATTACTTCATCAAGACTTGGTTTTCTAATATAGCCTTGGTGATTGTTTTTCTTAGCCTTGGATTGGGTAGGTCTACCTTGGAAATTCCTAATTTGTTCCCTATCCTTAGAGGTGGTAGTCTTAGCATGGAAAGCTCTATAGTTTTCCTTAGGTTTTTTATACCTCCTATTTTCATGATAAATAGCATTAAAATGATAATAGTTATCTCTAGCATGCATATTATCATGATGAAAATAAGTACCATTACCTAATGGTACCTTAGTGTTATTCTTGGAGGCTCCCCCTTGACTTGAGCTCCTCCTTTTAGCCTTGGTGGGATTCTTCTCCTTTGGACATTGATTTCTATAATGTCCCTTTTCTTTGCATGAGAAGCACACAATGTGCTTCTTATCCTTCTTTGCCATGGGAGCAACCTCCTTTGGCTTCTCCTTGGGCTTGGGTGCCACTTGCACCTTCTTTTTGACCAATTTGGGACACTTACTCTTGTAGTGCCCTCTTTCCCTACACTCAAAGCAAATGATATGATTTTTATTTTTGCAAATTGAAATATCTATACCTTTGCTTGTAGGGGTGTTGCATGACTCTTCACTTGATCCGGAGGTAGAAGCTTCTTCCTTTTCCGGAGTGAATGACCTTTGCTCCCCCTCAATCCTAGAGGTGGAGACTTCTTCTTTCTCCTCATTGACCTCGGATGATGATGTTGACGCTTTTCTTTGATCCGACGCCAATGGCACATCTTGCTCCTCTTCAACCCTTGAAGTGGAGACTTCTTGAGCTTCATCTTCGGATGTTGAGCATCTCTCAACTTCCGAATCTTCTTCCTCCGATGAAATTCCCTCTTCAGATTTGTCTTGATTTGGTATAGTGGAGGGGTCTTCATGAAGCCTTGCCAATTTGCTCCATAGCTCTTTGGCATCTTCGAATTCTCCAATCTTGTCCAAGATGGTGCTTGGCAAAAGGTTGACCAATAGCTTGATCACTTTGTAGTTGGCCTCGCATCTCTTGACTTGCTCCTCATTCCATTTGCTTTTCTTGAGGAGTTTTCCTTTTGAGCTTGTTGGAGCTTCAAAGCCCTCCATTAGAGCAAACCATTGCTCTATATCCATCATGAAATAATTCTCAATCTTTGACTTCCAAAGATTGAAATTTTCTTTGTCGAATGGTGGAGGTGCCCTTGTGTCATAGCCAAACTCCATCTTTGAAGTTGAAACCCCTTGATGATGACTCCTTGAAATTAGGGTTTCTTTCAACTTCTTCTTCTTCCTCTAGCTCTTGCCCTCTTGGCGATGAGTCCAATGAAGAGCAACCTTGCTCTGATACCACTTGTTAGGACCGGTAGACGAGCTAGAGGGGGGGGGTGATTAGCTTCGATTCGCTTGTAGATGATTTGTCGCGGTGGAAGACTTCAAGCAATCGCTAACACAAGGATTTACTTGGTATCCACCCCGGTCGGGTGACTAATCCAAGGATCCACTCTCCTCACACTCTCATGCACTATGAAAGTCTCCTTCTTGAGGTGGAGAAACCTCTTACAAGCTTGTTACAAAGATACAACAAGAACAAAGCAAATACAAAGAAAATCTTACAAGATTTACAAATAAGCTCACACTTCGCTTTCCTTGCTATCTTCAAGCTTGTGATTGCCTCTTGGACCTTGGAAATGCAACAGCACTAAGCTCCAAGGCTTCCCTTGAAAATGGCAATGAAGTTGGAGAAGAAGAGGAGAAGAACTACGGCTTCAAACCTGCGCGAAAGTCCTTATACCCGACGCCTAGGGTTTGGTAATCGATTACCCAATCGATTACCACGTAGGATTTAGCCGTTCAACGGCTAGTTTTCGAACGGTAATCGATTAGCCAATCGATTACCCGTGCCCTGAATCGATTACCCAATCGATTCAGAGCTTCTCTGTTCTCTCGCGCAAACTCTGTGATCGATTACCCCAATCGATCAAGAGACACCTTAATCGATTACCCAATCGATTAAGGGAAGGCTGAATCGATTACCCAATCGATTCAGCCACCCTCTGTCCTCTCGCGCAACCTTCCTTAATCGATCCACTGATCGATTCACTCAATCGATTATCCAATCGATTGAGTCCAACCTAACTTGATTCCACAAGTCTAGGATCCCCTACCAAGTGTCCAGTAGCTCCCAGCTCGGACTTAACCTGGTTCCCAACCAGATTCGCCTAACCCTCGAGTTAGGTCTAGTCTCTCGGTAGACTTCCACCTTGCCAGTATGCGATCTCCCCGATCCATCTGGACTTCACCTAGTCCCACTAGGTCTTTTCCCTTGCCAGCGTATGATCTCCCCGATCTACCTGGACTTCACCTAGTCCCACTAGGTGTGCCTAGTCCCACTAGGTCTTTTGCCATGCCAGCGTACGATCTCCCTGATCTACCTGGACTTCACCTAGTCCCACTAGGTGTGCCTAGTCCCACTAGGTCTTTTGCCATGCCAGCGTACGATCTCCCTGATCTACCTGGACTTCACCTAGTCCCACTAGGTGTGCCTAGTCCCACTAGTTCTTTCCCAGTCAAGCCTCCAGTCAACCTTGACCCACTTGACTCACACATCACGACCACTCAAACATCATTATCAAACATCGAAACATACGACCATTCCATAAGCTTTCCAAGCTTACCAGACCTAAGCTCACCCGAGCTTAGTCAAACTAGGTCAACCCTGACCTAAACAAGATTGCACCAACAATCTCCCATAGACCTAAGCTCACCCGAGCTCAGTCAAACTCGGTCAACCTTGACCTAAACAGGATTGCACCAACAAAAATGTTATATATTAAATAATATAAACAAAATAAAAACAAGAACATATATATATAATATAATAATTTTGATATATTAGGCCCTTTGTTAGTTTTTTTTCAAAATCTAAAGCTAGGTTAGATACTAGCTTTAGATATAAAATTCTTTAAAAAAAGATAAAGTAAAATAAATACAATAAAATAAAAAAAAATAAAGATTTAAATAAAGATATAATATGAATAAAGTAAAAAAAATAATATAAGTAAAAAAATATATAATATGAATAAAGTATAAAATAATAAATATAAAAAAGTGAAAGATAAAGTAAATATATAAACAAATAAAAAATAAAGATATAAATATAAAATATAGAATAAAAAAATAAAGAAAGTATAATATATAAATAATTAAATAGAATTTATAGAGTAAAAATATAATAGAAATTAAAATAAAATATTAATATGAAAAAAAATAACATAATTCAATTTACCTTTAAACAAGCTTAGGCGTATTGTACTATTGAAGAATATCTATAGAGCCCCTAAATACACATTGGATAGCACAATACAAGTCTTTGCAACACCATAAACTCATAATATTTAAAATTGTTGCAATCGGACTTTTCTAGATCCATCAGTGAGTTTTCGCCAAAACTCACTGATGGACCTAGGATATTTAGATTTTTCAATACTTGATATCACTAGGTAGGGTTGAGCTAGGAGAACGTAATTATGATGTCAAAACTTAATCCTAACTACTAGCAATGATCTTCTCATGTCGTGCCACTTGTCACAGAATAATATATCATATAGCGGTTGTAGCATATTTCAACTGTCTTTTTTCATCTCTCATCTGTATATCTTTATTTTTTTATCTTTATATCTTATTATCTATCTTAATTTTTTTCACATTTATATTTTATTTTAATTTCAATTATATTTTTTCTTATATTTTTAATCTATAAACTCTATTTATTTATTTATATTTTATACTTTCTTTATTTTTTTTATTCTTTGTGTATTTCTATATTTTATATTTATATCTTTATTTTTTTATCTCTTTATATATTTATTTTATCTTTCTCTCTTTTATATTTATTATTTTATACTTTATTCATATTATATATTTTTTTTACTTATATTATTAATTTTAATTTATTCTTTATTCATATTATATCCTTATTTAAATCTCTATTTTTTTATATTTTACTGTATTTATTTTACTTTATCTTTTTTTAAAAAATTTTATATCTGAAGCTAGTGTATAACCTAGCTTCAGATTTGCCTAATATATCAAAACTATTATATTTTATATATCTTATCTTATTTTATTTTATTTATATTATTTATATTTTATATTTTCACTCCTAAAGAGGACCCTTACGATAAAAATATTTCAGTCCCAAAGAGGGCCGAAAATGAAAATTTTCAGGCCCTCATTGAGCCTGAAATGAAATTTTTCAAATCCTCTTTGGGCCAGAAATAAAAATATTTCAGGCCCAAAGAGGGTCTGACATAAAATATTTCAGGTCCTCTTTGGGCCTTCAATGAAATATTTCAGGCCCAAAGAGGGCCTAAAATAAATTTATTTCAGACCCTCTTTGGACCTGAAATGAAACCCCATTTTGTATGATTTGTATACTCTGAAATTTTGGAAAGAAGACAAACATTAATGATCTGTATCTTTATTCTCTTGTTAGAATCTGGTTTTCGATATTAACTCGCCTCACTATCATACCATTTCAGATCTTGTTTGCAGCAGTTAGCTATCTGATTAAATGTTTAATTTATCATGCTTTTCTAGTGCTCTCTCAGTTCCACTATATGACATTGATTTTTATGCCATTTTTTTACATTGCTTTTCTGGTTTAGGACAAGATGAAATTATCAGTTTGTGGTAGATATTTTAGACTAGTGTCCTTTTGAGATAGTTGATTTACAGTCTCATCACTGTTAATTTTCTTATTTGTTGTGATTTTTCTAGGTTGTCAATTGTTTGATTAGAGTGACAAAATAGAGAAGTCAGTACAGTTGATATTTGATAATTTAGACTAATTTAGAGTGACAAAATAGATGGAGGTGGCAAAACTCGCACGCGAAAAGATTTAATATTTGACTGCCTTTTTACTTGAATAGTTAGTATGTGTAATATTTTAGTTCATTTGAGAAATTAAAAGGTAATGCAGCTTTGCTTATAGAAACATGCCCTATGTTGGTTGCAGTAATAATTATTATTTTATCAGGGAGGTCTAACTGATGTTTGTAGTTCCTCCAATGTGGATTAATTTGTTTCCAGACTCATCGACATGTAGTGACTAGATGGATTTACATTAAATGCTAAAATTTACGGTAGGTTAAAGAGATGCTATAGATGTTATCTTGGTTGTTCAACAAAGCTACTACTTCAAGTTGCCATTGGATTTTGTTAGAAATCTGGACTGAGATAACACAAATGTGATGCATCAAGGAATTTCCATATGATATTGAAAAACTACTGAAATGATATATTTGTCTAAGATATCATTTCCGTGTATGCACATTCAGGAACTAGTGCTATTGGATTTCTGTATATGCACATCTAGGCACAAATGTGTTCCTACTGACCCTCAAAAAATGTTAATTCATCATAGTTTGTGGACATGTGACACGATTAGATATTCGAAAACTTAACATGTGAGAAATCTAATAATCCTATCTTGTAAAATTTAATCTTCATTTTAACTTCCTTTTTCACACTAAATGTGATTAAATATTTTAACTTCCTTTTCCGTGTGATTTTCACTCCTAAAGAGGGAACCTAAAATAAAAATATTTCAGTCCCGAAAAGGGCCTAAATGAAAATTTTCAGGCCCTTCTTGGGCCTGAAATAAAATCTAATTAATTTTTAATAATTATTTTTGATGATATCTAATGTATCTTAATTTACACATATAAATTTTATTTTAATTTCTATTTTATATATTTATAACATCTACAATTCCATAAACTCTATTTCTTTATTTATATTTTATATATATCTTTCTTCATTTCAGACCCAAAGAGGGCCTAAAAATTTTCATTTTAGGCCCTCTTTGGGACTGAAATATTTTGATTTCAGGGGCTTTCCTTGGACGTAAACATGTAAAATATAAAATAATATAAAGAAATAAAAATAAAATATAAAATATAAAATATAATAGTTTTGATATATCAGATTTTCTGTTAATTTTTTCAAGATCTGAAGCTAGGTTAGACACTAGCTTCATATATAAAATTTTAAAAAAAAGATAAAGTTAAATAAATATAGTAAAATATAGAAAAATAGAGATTTAAATAAAAATATAATATGAATAAAGAATAAAGTAAAATAAATAATATAAGTAAATATATATATAATATGAATAAAGTATAAAATAATGAATATAAAAGAGAGAAAGATAAAGTAAATATATAAAGAGATAATAAAATAAAGATATAAATATAAAATATAGAAATACGTCAAAATAAAAAATAAAGAAAGTATAAAATATAAATAAATAAATAGAGATTATAGATTAAAAATATAAGAAATAAGTATAATAGAAATTAAAATAAAATATAAATGTGAAAAAAAATTAAGATAGATAATAAGATATAAAGATAAAAAAATAAATATATAAAAATGAGAGATAAAAAAAAGACAGTCGAAATATGCTATAATCTTTACATGATGCATTATTCCGTGCCAAGTGGCACGACACAAGAAAATTATTTCTAATGGTTAGTGTTGATGTAGTCTGACCTGATTGTTGTTTTGGTGTTGACACCGATTTAAATTTAGGTGAGTATGATAAGTTCGACTTAAGTCCTGGTCGGGGACTAGGCACAAATCCCGATGAGTGAAACCGGGTGATGGAACCCCGGTGAGTAAAGCCGAGTCCTGGTGAGTGAAGCCGGGTGACGAAAAACCCCGGTGAATGAAGCCGGGTGACGGAAACCCCGGCGAGTGAAGCCGGGTCCTGGTGAGTGAAGCCGAGTGACGGAAACCTCGATGAATGAAGTCGGGTCCTAGTGAGTGAAGCTAGGTGAAAGGAAACCCCGGTGAGTGAAGCCGGGTCCTAGCGAGGGAAGCTAGGTGAAGGAAACCCTAGTGAGTGAAGCCAGGTCCTAGCGAGGGAAGCTAGGTTGAACAAAATCCCGGTGAGTGAAGCTGGGCATGAAGTCTTGGTCCGGGGGACTGAGCATGAGCTAGCCAAGTGGCTGGATCGGTCTGGAGTCCGATCAGAAGTTGGCACCAGCTCCCTTGTTAATAGATCGGTCTGGTGACCGATCCTGGGAGTCTGATCGTTCTGGTGAACGATCAAAAAGAGAACAGAAACATTCTGTATGGTTTCTGATCGTTTTGGTGAACGATCAGAGAGAGATCAGTAGGGTCTGGAGAAAACCCTGATCGGTCAAGGTGACCGATCAGGGTCCTCCTGGACCGATCAGGATGGGTCCTGATCGGTCCAGAGGTGACCTGATCGGTCACTGTGATCGATCAGGGCACAACCTGATCGGTCAAGTGACCGATCAGGTTAGGGAGCTGGGGAGCTGGCGGAAATTCCAGAGAGCTAGTGGATCGGTCTGGCGACCGATCCTCGATCCCTGATCGGTCAGTGTGACCGATTACAGAGTCACTGGATCGATCAGGCAGGATCATGATTGATCAGGCCCATCACTGATCGGTCTCTTTGATCGATCAGTGCCTTACTGGAATTCACACAGAATGTTCTTTGTTTGAGGATCGGTCTGGTGACCGATCCCCAATCTCTAATGGGTCAGGGTGACCGATCAGATCCTTGCTGGATCAATCAGGAGGTGACCTGATCGGTCAGAAGGGTAACTGATAGGTCCGGCTGACCGATCAGTGTCTGATAACTTTAATTTGAATGGTTGTCAGACTTTTGATTTCACTCTGATCGCTTCTGATACATGTTGTTACCCTGTTGATTTCTTTTTGTTGTGCTAAGCCTCTGATGAGTGTGCAGGTAATACAGGGATGACACAAACCAAGAAAGAGGGTCAATTGGCGACTTTCGCTTCGGTCAGGTTTGTTTGTTTTCCATTCGCAGGATTCAACGGCTTCTGGCGTGGGTTGGCAACTGTCTGGCGAAGCTGGCGACTGACCTGAGGCTCGGCTGAAGAGGTTTCAGTGGACTGAGCCCAATGGAGGTCAGTAGGTTGGTGACAGAGCCGATTGCAGACGCTCCTGGTGAGCTACAGACGCGCCTGGTGAGCTGCAAACGCACCTGGGATAATCTGGCGATGAGCAGAGGTTTAAGAGATGGCTAGCAAAGAAGAGAAGCAGAACTTTGATAACTTTGAATCAGTTGAGAGCTTTGCGAGTCGATCAGCAAGCAGACACGAAGAGCTAAGAGTTCTTGCATGAGAGTCATGCTGGGTTGAGCTCGGTGAAGTGTTCTCTTCTTTGTGCCTTTTGTCCTAGCGCTCTGTAAGCTTTCTCGAGTCTCTGTGTGCTTAATCTGATATTATTCTTGGGATTGTTGTGGAGAGGTTACTGTTAGTGAGAGCCCTAGAGCCAATCATGTGATGGTTGTTGTATGGACTCATTGTATCATATTTCATATATATATATAAAGGCATTTGATTATGGTTATTATACTTACTTGTATTGGTGCCAAATAACTAAGTGTAATAACGTCCTTGATAGTAGGTTCATATCTATATCAATCGATTGGTTGAATCGATAGTGAGATGATATATAGAACACTACTCTTAATTATTCCTAGTCAAGTATTAACATTCAGGGACAATGTTAATGCATAGAGACTAGCATGTAGGTCAACACGATGACTTGATCTCACAAGTCATGGATATGAGATATCAAGTTGACACATGAGTATGCATTGGAGAATGTATACTGAATGACCCACCATGAGAAAAAGTATCATGGATCGTTATATGAGTGTCATATACTTTCTCATGTGACTATTAGTATGACTATTAGTCCTTAGACCTGAAGTCACCATAGTTCCCTACATAAGGAGTTATGTACTTTGGTTTCGTCAAACGTCACCCGTAACTAGGTGGACTATAAAGGCGATTACTGGGTATGTAACAAATTATGCGGAGGGATGTGAGTGATGTAGATGAGATCTATCCCTCCTATATGACGGGAGAGATATCATAGTCTTGATAGAGTGAGATCACTAAGTGCATGGTCATGCCCAAATAAGGCAATATGAGATATTGAGCTTATTTGATTATAGTGAGTCTACTTGGAGTTCAAGACACATAGATTGATTGGAGGATGACACGGTCTATGCTTCATAGAAGATCAATCTAGATATCGACGATAGAAGGACATTGTCACATATTATGAAAGTCATAATTAGTAGTCACATTGGTGATGTTGGATCTCAACATTCTTGTGACTTGGGTAGCAATGATGTGTTGCTAGATACCGCTCATTGCTTATGTTTCTAAGAGGTTAGAAGCATTGCCAACGTTACAAGAACCTATAGGGTCACACGCAAAGAACAAATAGATGGAGAAAAAATGAAGTCAAGTTCGACTTGGCTAAATATGGAAAGTCCATAAAAGGCAAGTTTGACTTGACCCAAATCCAAATCAAGTTTGACTTGACTTGGTTCCACTTCAAGTTAGACTTGACATGGGAGAAGAAATGGAGTCAAGTTTGACTTGACTAAATATGGAAAGTCCATAAAAGGCAAGTTTGACTTGACCCAAATCCAAATCAAGTTTGACTTGACTTGGTTCCACTTCAAGTTAGACTTGACATGGGAGAAGAAATGGAGTCAAGTTTGACTTGACTAAATATGGAAAGTCCATAAAAGGCAAGTTTGACTTGACCAAAAGGCCACCTCACCTTGACTTGACCAAGTGATGACTTGGCTTGGTATTTGACCAATGATGATGCTCCACATCATCTCCAAAGGTTGTAACCCCCCCCCCATTTGAATTTGAATTCAAATTGAAAGGGGGTTATGGCAGGCCACTTAATGGCCATTAATGGCCATTATGTGGCCGGCCACAAGGAGAGAACAAAACAAGGTTTTGTTCCATTTTTTCTGATTGTGTGTCTTCTCTTCTTCCTCCTCCAAGTGTTGGAGCTCTTCTTCTTCTTCTCCTCTTGGCCGAACCCTTGAAAGGTGCTAGCACACCTAAAGGGTTTCCTCCATCCACTTTGTTCGCGTGGATACTTCTAGAGGGACGACACTTGACGTCCTAGAGATCCGACATCCAAAAGGGGCGAGCGGGATTAAGCGGGGCACGCACCAAAGGTAAAATAGTTTATCCCTCTTTAGATCTAGGAGTAGATCGAGTTTTGAGCATGAAATGAATACGTGAATTTTTGTTTCGGAATTTTTCTTCGCACGAGATCCATGGCTTTGGGTTCTCGGGGTTTCCGCGACGCGAAAAGGCGGTTTTCGCGGCCCGAAAAACCCAACAGTGGTATCAGAGCCAAGTTCGAAGCACGTATTTATTTATTTTTTGTATGGGATACAAAATTTAGAGTAGTTTATGATTCTGTAATTTTTCTAATTTTTAGGATTTTATGAGTATTTTTCTCGTAGAGGCGAAGCAACGAGTGCGAAGCACTTGTACACTTCGACCACCGAGAAAAACTTCTCCGAAACGGCAAGTTTCGCCCAAATAGATTTTGGGACAGCGGGTTAGGCACTGTTAGATCACGATACGACACTCACGAAATTAATTTCGTGAGTAGGGGCGCCGCCCCTAACCCCGCAAGGGGCCTTGTCACGTGATTGTGCCCGAAACCCGCTTAACAGGACCACCGTGGAGTTGTGACTCATAAAATTCATAAAATACATAGAAAAATTAGATAAATTTCTGTAAAATACATAATTTTGAATTATGTACAGTAGTGTGATGGTCATGGCCCAAGACCCTATTTTAATTAGATTAAAATATGTGTGTAATTCATATTACGGCCTGTGTGCCGTTATTTGTGTTGTGTGTGTTGTATTGTGATTGCGACCTGCGTGTCGGCCTTTTATTTATTATTTCTATTAAAATTAGTTTAAGACTCGAATGTAACTCGAGTATAAATTTTGTAATGTACAAAATTGAAGATGAAGGAAATTCTGGAGAAGACGGACTCATGGGAAGCAAGCCGACAACACATGGGGTTCTGGAAGGAGGAGCTTGGAGAAGCTGCTGCCTAGACCCTAGGTTGACCAAAGGATCTTCTCATTGGCTTGAGAAGATCTTAGTAGGGCCATGACTAATCACACTTTAATTTTCTTGTATATTTTATTTTTGCTTATATGTATGTGATGCATGTTAGTATAGAATAGAATATACATGAGTGTATGTGATGCACATGTAATGTGGGAACCACATCTTGATGTGCACCTAATACACATTTAGGTTAAATTAGATTTAATAAATGCCTAAATACGATACACATCATCGATTAGATTAGATCTAAATAGAAATCAACTCGTATATGCCTAACGAGCCTTGATACCCATCACTACCACGATCATATGCGATTGTTGAATCTGCCAAAGCAGAGCAATGCATTTAATCGTGGTGGGATGCGGAGGGACAACCTTGGTCCCGCCTATCACGCTTGGGTTAGATTGAGCTCAATTAGATTGAGTAACTAGTTAGCTCAATTGGATCGAGCCTAACTTTAGGCATACTCCAATAGTTGGAAAGGTAGGACAAGATCGCATTTATCAATAGTCTTGGGCGATTTAGTCAAAGCTAACTCAAGATTATTCATAAATGTTAATTCTTGATCCTATAAACAAGAGTTGCATAGAGATGTAATTGGTAATTAGTACCTACCGATCATACTAAGTCTTGGGCGATTTAGCCAAAGCTAACTCAAGGCGTAGTATGATGTGGATCTTGACCTACGAGAATTATAGTTAGTTGGTGTGGATCTAGTAGTGTGGTTTTTACCACATCTATGACTCGATTCTACCAAAGCCCTATAATTCAGTGGGAGCATCATTTAATTAAAGGCATAGTTAAATGATAAATAAAATATGATACAATGGTGGATATTTATTTTCTGCATTTTATGTTGTAGATTACCATGTCAAACACGAACACTCTCTCTCTACGATCTGTTCTTGAGAAGGACAAGCTCCTAGGAGCTAATTTCCTGGACTGGTACAGGAATCTGAGGATAGTCCTTACGCAGGAACGTAAGCTGTACGTTCTGGAGCAAGCAGTTCCTGATGCACCACCAGCCTCTGCCACTCGTAGTGTTAGAGATGCTCATCAGAAGCATCTAGATGACGCGTTAGACGTGTCATGCCTAATGCTATGCTGTATGTCTCCTGAGCTTCAGAAGCAACACGAGAAAATGAATGCTTTTGATATGATTGGCCATCTCAAGCAACTATATCAAGGGCAGGCAAGGCATGAGAGGTTTGAAGTGACTCAGGCCCTCTTTTCATGCAAGATGAAAGAGGGAACCCCTGTAGGAACTCACGCACTCCAAATGATTGGGTACGTCGAGAACCTCGAGAGGTTGGGGTTCCCTTTGGGCCAAGAGCTGGCTACCGATCTGATCATGCAATCGTTGCCGGTGAGTTACCGTCAATTCGTCATGAACTACAACATGAACGAATTAGACAAACCACTGCCCGAGATACTCAACATGTTAAGAACTGCTGAGCCTAATCTCACCACTGCCAAGTCCAGTACCGTCCTAATGGTACAAAAGGGCAAGGGTAAGGGCAAATGGAAGCCCAAAGGTAAGGGTAAGACCCAAACCAAGGGCAAAGCCAGCTCTTCAACACTCAAACCTAAAGGTGGGGTTGCTAAGGATGCTACCTGCTTCCACTGCGGTAAGACTGGGCATTGGAAGCGGAACTGCAAGGTATACCTGGAAGATCTGAAGAAGAAGAGAAGTGAGACTTCTACTTCAGGTATAAATGTTATAGAAGTCAACCTTTCTATTTCTACATCATGGGTATTAGATACTGGGTGTGCTTCTCACATTTGTACTAATGTGCAGGCGCTGAGAAATAGCAGGGCATTGGCCAAGGGCGAGGTGGACCTACGAGTAGGCAATGGAGCAAGGGTTGCTGCTGTTGCTATAGGGACTTACTTTCTATCTCTACCCTCTGGGCTTGTACTGGAATTGAATAACTGTTGTTATGTACCTGTACTAACAAAGAATATCATTTCAGTTTCATGTTTAGATAACAAAGGTTTTTCATTCATAATAAAGGACAAATATTGTTCTGTTTATTTAAAGGATATGTTCTATTGTAGCGCACATCTGATGAATGACCTCTATATTCTAGACTTAGAGAGCCCTATCTATAACGTGAATACTAAGAGGTTGAGATCAAATGAGTTGAACCCAACCTATCTCTGGCACTGTCGCTTAGGCCACATAAATGAGAGTCGCTTGTCCCAGCTCCATAAGGATGGTTTGCTGGACTCATTTGATTTTGAGTCATATGAGACATGCGAGTCATGCCTTCTAGGCAAGATGACTAAGACTCCCTTTAGTGGACATAGCGAAAGAGCGACAGACTTGTTAGGACTCATACATAGTGATGTATGTGACCCTTTCAATGTCGCTGCCAGAGGTGGTTACAGGTACTTCATCACATTTACTGATGACTTCAGTAGATATGGCTATGTGTATTTGATGACACATAAGTCAGAATCCTTTGAAAAGTTCAAAGAATTCAGAAATGAAGTACAGAACCAACTTGGCAGGAGTATTAAGATACTTCGATCAGATCGAGGTGGAGAATACTTGAGCCATGAGTTTCGTGACTACCTAGCTGAGTGTGGGATTCTATCCCAACTCACTCCCCCTGGAACACCACAGTGGAATGGTGTATCCGAAAGGAGGAATCGTACCTTATTAGATATGGTACGATCTATGATGAGTCACGCAGATCTTCCTATATCCTTTTGGGGATATGCTCTAGACACGGCAGCGTTCACACTAAACCGTGTTCCATCAAAGGCTGTCATGAAGACACCATATACGATATGGACAGGGAGGAGTCCCAAGATGTCTTTCATGAGGGTTTGGGGTTGTGAGGCTTACGTACG
>JAGFNQ010002022.1:118374-138964 GCA_024364735.1 Boesenbergia rotunda | reverse complement strand
CTATGCTGTCCTTACCCTAGTAGGTCGGGGCTAGCTACCTCGGATTTACTTGGGATGCGCGCTATGATGTATGTATGTGGTACAAGCCGGGGACGCCAAATGTTATGATGATGATGTTTAAGCATTTTCAAAGTATGTTTTAAAAGTTAAGCATCCCTATGTATATGCATTCCACCCATGCATTTATACATGTTATGCATTATGTTATGATAATGATGTGTTATGCTTATGCTCCATGTTAAAAGATATAAATGAGAATGAATGATCCATGTTATGATTATGGTAAGAAGATGCTCTTATGATATCCTAGAATGTATGCCTATGTTTATGCCATATAGGTTGGTTTATATCTTATGTTTATATTTATGCCATGTCTCATGCCATGCTAGGAAAGTTTATTAAGTTATGTTATGCCGTGTATCATGCCATGCTTAGAATGTTTACGATGACTATGCTTGATATGCTCGAAAGTATGCCTATGGTTGATTTACATCTTATGCTTATGTTCATGCCATGTATGATGCCATGCTTAGAATGTTTAATTAGGTTTATGCCTATGTTTATACTTTATGCCATGATAAGAATGTTTGATTAGATTTATGCCTATGTTTATGCTCTATTCTATGATAGAAATGTTTTTGATGCTTATGTTCCATATGATTATGAATGAATGACGAATGATTTTAGTGAGTAGGAAAGAGTCTTACTAAGCCTATGTGCTTATAGTCTTCTTTCCTTATACCGCAGATCATGCAAGGGGATAACGAGGAAGCAGCAGGAGGGCCTGAAATATGTGTGTGATGGTGACTTGGCCCATGAAATCGAATGTGTTAACCGTTTATGCTATGAACTTTATTTTTGCTACCTATATGCTCGAATAGTGACTTATGGAACTTTATGATAAGATGTCAAGTATGATATGATATGAACCTTATGGTATGATATTAAGCATGTTATGATATGATGTTAAGCATGACGTTCATATGTTAAGTTCCATATCATTATATTAGGGATGGTGGTAGGGGCATGTATATGTAAGGTTTAAGTTATTCCGCTGCAGTATGATGTTACATGCCTTAAGTATGTCAGCGTAACGCCGCTTTAGGAAAAAGAAAAAAAAAACGGTTGTTACAGTAGTCTTCTCCTGGTCCTCTAGATCTATACAAATCTGAAAGTAGCCTGAGTAACCATCCAAAAAATAATAATGCGACTTCCCTCCCAGTCTTTCAAGCATCTGATCAATAAAGGGTAAAGGGAAGTGATCTTTCCTTTTGACTTTGTTGAGCTTCCTGTAATCAATGCAGACTCTCCAGGAATTCTTAACTCTGGTGGGCACTAGCTCGTTGCTTTCATCTGCCACCACTGTCACTCCAGATTTCTTATGCACCACGTGTATGGGACTAACCCACTGACTGTCAGAAATGGGGTAAATGATACATGCCTGTAGAAGTCGAGTCACCTCTTTCTTTACAACGTCCAAAATAAGTGGATTAAGTCTCCTTTGTAGCTGCCTCACGGGTTTTACATTTTCTTCCAAAAATATCCTGTGCATACAGAGAGCTGGGCTGATACTTGGTATATCTGATAATGTCCACCCAATCGCCTTCTTGTAATGCCTCAGGACCTGCAATAATTTCTCTTCCTGATCTGACTCCAAATGTTGTGTAATAATAACTAGAAAATTCTGCTCCTCTCCTAGGTATGCATACTTCAAATGGCCTGGTAGTGGCTTCAGTTCAATCTGGCCTTCCTCAGTGGGTATGAGTGATCCTTGAGGCTCTGTGCAATCTCCTACACTATCATACCTGCGCTCTGAATCCTCTGAAATCTCAATAGAAATAGGTGATCCTTGGGGCTCTGTGCAATCCCCTACACCTAGAAAAACCTCACCAGCTGGAAATGCATCTGAAATATCTTCTGAAATATCCTCAGTCTCGGCAGTAAATACTCCCTCAGCCTCTTTTGAATAAATAACACCTCCATAAAAATCATGTAGAAATCCCTCAGCCTCTAATTCTGTATCCTCCAACTCCTCAAGAATACCCATGCTCATAATGGAGTGGTCCTCTCTCGGGTGCTTCATAGCATCAAAAATGCTAACTGAACTACCGTGTCTCCAATCTCCATTGAAAGTGTACCAGCATAAACATCTATTTTTGTTCTAGCAGTCTTCAGAAATGGTCTTCCTAAAATAAGTGGAGAACGGTGTGCATGATAATCTCCCTCCATATCCAAGATATAAAAATCTGCAGGAAATATCAACTCCTTTAACTTTACCAAAACATCTTCAATTATACCAGGTGGGTGGGTCTGGCTCCGGTCTGCTAACTGTATCACCACACTAGTAGGCTGTAAAGGGCCTATGCCAAGCATCTGGATGACTGACCTAGGCATCACATTAATGGAAGCTCCAAAATCCAGCATGGCATCATGGAACGTGGTGCTCCCTATCTCACAAGATACAGCATTTTGGACCCCAAAGAACTGCTAGGAAGGTGTTAGAATGTGGATTGTATTGGCCCACCCTATTTCATGATTCATATGTTTTCTATAAAAATTGTGATTGATGTCAGCGAACTGGGTACATAGGAGCAAGAAATGAGACGCCCCAAAACACTATGCTTTTTTGTGAGATTTTTGATGTTTGGGGAATAGATTTTATGGGACCTTTTGCTGCATCTTATGGTTATTTGTACATTTTACTTGCTGTGGATTATGTTTCGAAATGGGTGGAGGTCATTCCCTCCAAAACTGACGATTTTCTTCTGTTGTTTGTAGTTTTGTTAGGTCACACATTTTCTACAGGTTTGGAATTCCAAGGGCAATAATAAGTGACCAAGGATCTCATTTTTGCAATAAATACATTAAGGCATTGCTTAGCAAATATGGGATAGCACACAATGTTTCTACATCCTACCATCCCTAAACAAATGGACAGACTGAGATTTCAAATAGAGAAATCAAATCCATTATGGAGAAGACTATTGGACCCACTAAAAAAGATTGGAGCAAGAGGCTAGATGATGCACTTTGGGCATACAGAACTGCATACGAGACCCCGATTGGCATGTCCCCTTACGTTTGGTCTATGACAAAGCTTGTCATCTTCCCGTGGAAATTGAGCACAAAGCATATTGGGCAGTAAAAGCATGTAATTTCGATGCTACCAAAGTGGGAGAAGAGAGAAAATTTCAACTCCAAAAACTTGAAGAAATTCGGCTAGAGGCATTCGAAAATTCAAGGATCTACAAGGAAAAGACCAAGAACTTCCATGAGAAGCATATTTTGATGAAAGACTTCCAAATTGTTGACAAGGTATTATTGTACAAATCAAGGCTCGAATTGATAAATGGTAAGTTAAGGTCAAGGTGGGATGGTCCATTTATTGTAACTAACATTTTTCCCTATGGTGTTATGGAAATTCAAGATGTATCTAATGGTTTTATTTGGAAAGTCAATGGCCACCGGCTCAAAAGGTACTTTGAAGAATTAAAGGAGCTAGAGGTGGATGGTTTGGACATGAACGAGGCTATCTACCCAACTTAAGGGGAGTTTTTTTTTCATGCACTTACATGTCATTGTATATATCATTTTCATATTCTAGAAGTAATTTTCTTTGTGGAATAAGTTGTTGCTAATAAATTCTTAGGTGGGTAGAATGAATAAATAGACATTGTAAATACCATTTTATGTCTTTTGGCACTTTTTCTTAATGAATAGGAATAAATGTATCCCTCTAGGTTGTCTTGATAACATTTTAGAGTCTTTTGAAAATAAATTAAATTTGTTTGTTAAAACTTTAGATTTAAGCTAATGGATGAAATCTTGGATGCTTGAGTACTACTTAGCTTTAAATTCTAACGTGATGATTTGAGATGAATAATTTGTACCTAGTGAGGATTAGCCTTATGTTTGTGACACATACATGTGATTGTACTCAAGAACTTGCTTAGGTTCTTTCAAAATCATAATTCAATGATTGGTTCACATCTATAGAAGCTAATCAATTTGTTTCCCTTTCCATATCAATTTTTGGCTATAATTATGATTATTTTATTTTCCTTTCCATATTTCCTACTCTTATCCATACTTTTATATGGACTTATTTGTTTGGGATGTTTCTTAATGTTACTTTGCCTGAGACGGATAAAAGATTAAGTGTGGGGGAGGTGGTTAGTGTTTTGGAATCATTTTGTAGCAAGGATGCATTTCATTTCAATGAGAAAAAAAAATTGGTGAGGTTGACTCAAAAAGGTGCCAAGTAGAGTTGAGTTTGGTGTCAAGAATGAGCAAGAAGAAGTAGCTAAGGAATAAAAATATTGAAGCATCTAGATTCTTGATCATGATTTGAAGATCCAAGAAAGTTGTGCCAAGTTGAATTCGGCTGACAGAAAATTCTGCAATATAAAAAAAAAAGATTGGCACGAAAAAGGAAAATCTGTGGCAAAAGGAAAAAAAAATTCTGTGAAGATTGATTTGATCAGCAAGGTATGGATCAGGAATTATGGAAGTTAATAAGGATCAGAAACAACATGTTAGAAGCTGAATTGCAGCTGTACAAAATCAGAATGTCTGAATTGAGGCTGAATAAAGGCTGATAAAAAGCTGAAACTGAAAAAAATTTAGACTACATTGCAAGGGAGAGTTTGGAATCAAAGAAAGTTTGGCTTGGAGTTGCTTAATGATACAAGCTGAGTTCAAAGCAAGCTGCAAAGTGCTATAAAAAATCTGTGAAGGGTTGTTGATGAATCGGCAAGATAGAAGAAAATTAGAGCTGGAAAATTTCCAATAAAAACGGTCTTGTATCAATTTGAAACTAAATTGGGTTTTCGAGGCTATGAATCAAGTCATTGAGTACATAAATGTGTCAAAGAGAGTAGAGTACATCCACTGCTGATCAGAACAAAGAAGAATGAGGTTGTTTGGAATCTTAGATCAAAACCGAGAAGAACTTGCAGTGCAGTCGAGTTCAGCAGTGAGCTCAAAGTGAAGCCTTTAAACTCTCCACTTATAGTTGATGCTAACTGCTGTTAAGAAATCCGAGAAGTGCAAGGATGTAGAACTGGATGATTTTGGATTCTGAAATTAAGTGCATGGTGCTGAAAATTGAAACAAAACAGTTCAAAAACTAAAGAAGGGCAGAAACAAATAAAATGCAGAGTCAAGTAGAGAGTAGCAATTCATTTGAAGCTCATGGTAGAGTTGAATTGGAGCTAATTCTGATAAGAATTTTGGAGCTGAGCACATAATGACTGAGCAAAAAGAAGCTGAAACCGAAAGCAGGAAGTCAGCAGCTGACCAAAAAGAAAAAAAAGAAGAACAGTTTGAAAAAAAAACAAAGAAACAAGTGGATACAATTGAAGTTTTGACCATGAAATCAGTGAAGATATTCTCATAAGAACCCAAGCTTTGCTCCATTACATTCTGACTTTACTAGAGAAAAAAAAATCAGAAAAGAAAAGAGAAGGAAGCAAATTGGCACGCAAGATGGACAATTGGCACAAAGGAGTTGATGAGGTCTTTTCATAAAATTTTTGAAGGGCAATGCCAAAGCCTCACCCCATCACACTTTTGACTTCATTATGAGGACTGACAAGAGGGCAAAGTGCATTGAAAATATCCTTAAACATCCAAGTCTTCCACTTTATCAAATTTGTTATTTTCTTAGTTTTTTCTTCATTTTTACCATTTCATATATCTTTCCCTTGTTTGATGAATTTCTGTAGATGTAGAATTAAATCATGCATAATGGTGGAGAGTAGATAACAAGCAAGCCTATGGTAGTGCAAAAAGCATGTATGTATGAGTGAGCTCCACTTTCATCATGAACTTAGAACTCAAAAAGAGAGCCACCAAAAATTTCCTTTGAAAGGCTAGTGAGTTAAATTCATCTCAATGAATCATGAAGGATGAAAAGGCTAAGTTGTTGATTTAAGGACGAGATACTAATCCATAGAGCTTAGATTTTTTAGAATTAACAACCTTAGGTAATTTCTTTTCAATTACTTCTACTTATGTTTGAGAAAAGCTAGGGGATACATATTTAGTAGTTTTCGCGAGACGCTCAAGCTTAAGTGTGGGGGAGTTGATAAGTACTATTTTTTTGATCGTTTTAGGTTCTAAAATCCAGGTTTGACCATGTTTTACTTGCGTAATTGTGAATTTATCCTAGGTTCTAGGACTTACTTCATTTTGGACATAATTGTAAACATTAATAAATTTGAATTATTTTTGCCACTAAATTGTTGATCTATTTTTGCAAGCTTGGAAGGATCATGGACCTAGGTCATGCCGGGTCAAACTTGAGTCGGAAGTGGACCCGGATCGAGTGATCAAGCTTCAGACTAATCTGGGTCGTCCGATTCAAAAACGGCCAGATCTGTGCCATCTGAGAACCGTTGAGGCAATCCAGCTAGGATTATGGTTGATCAAGCACTTAGGTCATGATCTAAGATTTTCATCCAAATCTGAGGAGATTCAGCCGTTGGACCAAGCTCAGAGGGCTCTAGACCGTCCATTCAAAGATCAAGGTAATCTGAACCATCCGTTGCAAATCTGGAAGATCCGAGCTATTGGGAGGTAGATCCTGACCCTTGATCAAGATCAAGAATGTTTGATCCAAATCATACGAAGATCAACCGTTGGATGAGTGCTGGCTAATCTGAGCCGTCCGTTTCTTAACTACATAAACTGTCCTCTACTCCCGATCAGAGCTTGTCGCGTCTTCACCAGTTCTTCGCATTTTTCCAGTTGTTCTTCGTTTCGTTCGTAGTTTTTTTTCATCTGAAGGCGTGGCCAACTCGATTTCGACCTTGGAACAAGATTTGGATCATTGGGAGGAAGATTCTGTGGTGATTCTCGCGCGGATTTGCGCCGGAATAGAGTTGATTGAGGGTTTGGTCCATTTCTGTGATCTGATCTATTGGATCGCGATCATGAGCCATTTTCATTCATCGAAGCTATCTGGAGGGTCCTCTGGAGTGTTCTGATCATCACCAAATCATCATCGCACTTCTACATCGCGAGATCGAGGAGATCATATGAGTTTTCTCAACTTGGTGCTGTCTGTGAGCAGATTCGACAATGAGGCAGATTTCAATTGATCTGCGGAGCTAAAGGGGTTCTTGGCTTACTCTTGTGTGACGACAAGGAGATTTTGAGCCAAGGGATGGATCGAGGCTTAGTTTCCTTAATGAATTTCTGTTTTTAGCTGTAATTTCAGTTTCTGCAAACTATTTCAGTTTCTGTCTTTGTATCAGCTGCTTAATTTTCTGTTCTGGATCTTTCTGCCTTAAGTAGTGTTTTAATTCGGCACTCATATTAGTTAAGTTGTTTGAGTAGTGTACAACTGCATTTATATCATCTTGTTTCATGTTCGAATTGATTCTGAATTTGGTATCAGCACTGTTTTGCGTATCAGTTTTTTTCTCTTGCGTCTCAGTTTGATCTTCTGCGGTTCCAATTTTTAATTCAAGCTAGCTTTAGTTTTATATGACGAATTCACCTTAAAGTTTGTTTCATTTACATAGTTATTGAATTTAATTGTTGCATTGAGTTTCATTAGTAGCGTATCAACTATTGTTCTTGTAAACCAGCTCTTTGAGTTCTCGTTTCCTTTCGGCAATGTTCCAATTTATTACTTCTGAAATTCTTGTCAAGTAAACATAAGTTTTTCCCAGTGATTCTCTGAATACTAGGTATGATCACTTAGTATCAGTTCATTGTCTGTTTGGCATTGCATTTGTGGCTGCATATTGGCACTTTTATTTTCAGTTTCCAGTTTCTGCAAATTAGCCTTAGTTCTGAAATTTACAGTTATCACTTCTGATGTTTTGTGCCCTTGAATCCGAGTTGTTTGTTTGATCTGCATCTAGTTTGCAGTTGCATTTCTACATTCAAGTTTTTTTCCCCGAATAGTACTTCTGAATTTATGAACTTGCTTTTTCATTTCAGTTGTGTCTGAATTTGTTAAATTAATTTCTGCAAATCTAAGGTCACCCTTCTGAAGCTAGTGTCGAGCACTTATTCTCAGTTGATTTGTTAGATTTTGTATCCAATTCATGCTTCATTTCATTTCTGCACATGGGTTCTGAATTCCTGCACATTCATTTTCTGCATTAGCTTGTTTTCGACTGATTAGTCACTAGTTTCTGAATATTTCCAGTCCTGTGTACTCCTTCATTGACAGCATACCTTTCCAAGCTGCATTGATCAGTTATAAAGTCTGCAGTTAGTTAAATCTTTGGCACATCAGTTTTTCCTCATTTTGGTATCAAGTTGAATTCAATTGCTTGCATTTCTGCATCAAGTGGATCTTCGGCATTAAGCATGTATTAGTTTTCTTTTAGATTGTTTAGCCTTAGCCTGTTTTAAATGGTAAATCATGAGGTAAATTTCTGCATTAGAGTCCAACGAAAATTGGTTTAATTGAGTTGCCCCTTGGTTGAGTTAATTGATTGCCATTACCTAGTTTAAATTCGTCTAGCTAAGTCTTTCCTTTTCTTTATGATTTCACTTTTGAATTGAAACCAAACCCAATTCTTATTTAAAACCCAAAAATAATCAATGACACATAAATGCAGCTTGAATCAACAACCTTAACTAGTCCTAGGAAAAATACGACCTGTGGCCCCTTTACTACATTTTTATTCTTGTGAGCAAAATGAGTTTCCAGCATTACAAATATCTAAATTTGAGATCCACATTCGTGACACATATCTCCTGTCCATCAAGGAGCTACCAGGTTTGCCTCCCAGAAGGCAAGTTGAATTTGTGATTGAGTTGATTCCGGGGACTGCGCCAGCATCAAAGGCTCTGTATCGTATGGCGCCTAAGGAGTTTGACGAGCTAAAGGTCCAACTTTAAGAGTTGCTTGACAGGGGATTCATTCGTCCTAGTGTATCCCCATGGGGTTCACCGATTTTATTTGTCAAGAAGAAGGATGGTTCTATGAGGTTGTGCATCGACTACAGGCAGTTGAATGTCGTGACCATCAAGAACAAGTATCCCCTACCTCGTATTGAAGATTTGTTTGATTAGTTGAAGGATACCTCAATGTATTCTAAAACTGATTTGCAATCTGGATATCATCAGTTGAGGGTCAGGGATTCAGATATTCAGAAGATAGCTTTCCGCACTCGGTACGGACATTATGAGTTTTTGGTAATGCCATTTGGGCTTACCAATGCTCCTACAGTATTTATGGATCTGATGAATCAGGTTTTTATGGAGTATTTGGATCAGTTTGTCATTGTTTTCATTGACGACATCCTGATTTACTCCCGTTCTGAGGAGGAACATGCGCGCCACCTTCGTATCATTCTGGAGACGCTCCGACGGGAGCAATTGTATGCAAAGTTTAGCAAGTGTGCTTTCTGATTGTCTTCTGTGGGTTTTCTCGGACATGTTGTTTCCAATAGAGGTATCACTGTAGATCCCCAGATGATCGAGGCTGTCACCATTTGGGAACAGCCAAAGTCAGTTCAGGAGGTGCGCAGTCTCCTCGGATTGGCTGGTTATTATCGCCGATTTGTTGAGGGGTTTTCCAGCATCGCTTCACTGTTGACACGTCTGACCAGAAAAGGCATGAAATTTGTTTGGACAGAAGCTTGCGAGACTAGCTTTCAGGAGCTCAAGCGATGATTGGTGTCTCCGCCTGTATTAGTGTTACCTTTAGGTGAGGATGGATTTGTACTCTACACTGACGCTTAACACCAGGGTTTGGGTGCAGTTTTGATGCAGCATGGACGGGTAGTCTCTTATGCTTCTTGTCAGCTGAAGGAGCATGAGAAGAATTATCCAGTACATGACTTAGAGTTTGCAACCATTATTTTTGCCCTGAAGATATGGAGACATCATCTCTACAACGTCACGTTTGAGATTTTCACAGATCACAAGAGCCTCAAGTATTTATTCACTCAGAAGGAGTTAAATCTTCGTCAGAGAAGATGGATGGAATTCTTGAAGGACTATGACTGTACTATTAGCTACCATCCAGGGAAAGCTAATGTAGTGGCAGATGCACTGAGTAGAAAATCTCGTAGTGTTTTGGCTTGTCACCGGGTGATGGTCACCGATTTAGTTCAGAGCTTCTCAGAGTTGGGACTGGAGGAGCAGGGTCAGACTGAGAAAGGATTGTTGGTGACTATGGTTGCTCAGTCTTCGATCAGGACGAAGATCAGAGAGGCTCAGGCTGGTGATCAACATCTGCAGTTCCTAGGCAGCCGGATAGCCTCCGAGCAGCAGACTGACTTTACACATGATGACGAGGGTATTCTATATTTCTGAGGGAGATTGTGTGTGCCTAAGTCACATCCGGTCATGGAGGAGTTGCTTCAGGAGGCTCATCGATCTCGATTTGCTATTCATCCTGGCGGAACCCGTATGTACCGAGATTTGAGACGTTCCTGTTGGTGGAACGGTATGAAGAAAGACATC
Organism: Boesenbergia rotunda; assembly: GCA_024364735.1. Lineage (NCBI taxonomy): Eukaryota > Viridiplantae > Streptophyta > Magnoliopsida > Zingiberales > Zingiberaceae > Boesenbergia > Boesenbergia rotunda. The sequence continues at coordinate 128,527 of JAGFNQ010002022.1, read as the reverse complement.
GCAGATTTTGTTGCTAGATGTCTAGTGTTCCGGCAGGTGAAGGCCGAGCATCAGAGACCTGCTGGATTACTTCAGAAGATCCCTATTCCTGAGTGGAAGTGGGAGCACATCACGATGGATTTCATTGTTGGACTACTGAGGTCTCGTAGAAGACACGATACAATTTGGGTGATCGTTCATCAATTAACCAAATCCACTCATTTCTTGGGGATTCAGAGGACAGATTCTTTGGACAAGTTGGCAGAGTTGTACTGTCGAGAGATTATCAGATTACATGGTGTTCCTTTGAGCATCATATCAGATAGAGACCCGCGTTTCACTTTGCGATTTTGGTAGAGTTTGCAGCAGGCCATGGATACCGAGCTTCGATTCAGTACAACCTTTCATCCGCAGACGAACGGACAGTCTGAGCGTACCATTCAGACACTGGAAGATTTGTTGAGATATTGCGTTATTGACTTTGGAGGCAACTGGGAGGATCACCTGCATTTGGTTGAGTTTGCCTATAATAATAGCTATCATTAGGCTATTCAGATGGCACCTTTCGAGGCATTGTATGGTAGAGCTTGCAGGACACCCACCCTCTGGGAAGAGGTTGGGGAATCTCAGTTGCTAGGTCCTCAGAGTATTCAGCATGACACAGAGCTAGTCCATGCTATCAGACGTAGGCTGTCAGAGGCTCAGGATCGTCAGAAGAGTTATGCAGATCGGAGACACAGACCCTTGGAGTTCTCCGTGAGCGACCATGTATTCTTGCAAGTGTCACCTGTTGGGACCGGGTGCATGCTGATATGGATGCGGGTTCATAATTTTTTAAATTTAATTACGTGCATCGGAAGATTTAGCATAAATCATTTCTCAAATTATTTAACCACACATCTAGCTTCCAACCTTGTGTTGTGTAGACATGATCATATATTTAAAATTTTGCAGAAACGTAAACTAATTTACTTGTTACCTCGCGTAACTCGAAGAAAGGGACGAGATCCAACCGTAGCGTCTCTTGGAAGCTTCACCTCTATTCGCGTCCACGTCGAGTTTTCTTCGGGATGACTTCGCAAACCCACGAGTTTCGTACCAACAAGAACTACTAGATTCTCTAAAGGCACGACAAGAATACCAAGAGAGATGGAAAGACTAACCACCAAACGAAGAACGGAATCAAGATTTCGGGAAGAAGGAAGGAGTTGCGCCCGCTTCTTCTTCTTCTTGCGGCGGCTTCTTGGTGGCCAAAGGTGGCTGATCACCGGAGCTTGGACATCGGAGAAGGACGCCGGTGGTGGTTGTGGCTCACGGCAACAAGGGCCTCAAGGGCCGGCGGCACTAGAGAAGGGAGAGGTAGAGAAGGAGAGAGAGAGAGGGCTTATTCCTAGATCTCTTGGATTGATTTCCAAGCCTTGCCTTGGTTCCTTTATATAGTAGTCTCTCAACCGCCAAGTCACCTTTTTATGGAATAAATTTTCATAAAAAATTTATCATATAAATTTTTCTATGAATTATACCATCATGCCAAGTTTTTATCATAATTTAATTTATAATAAAAACAACCATGTCTCCCTTTTATTTATGGAATAAAATTTCATAAGAAATTTATTATATAAATTTTTCTTATCATGGAAAATCAATTCATAATTGATTTTATAAAATAAAATAAACTATTCAAGTTTATTTTAATTTCCATCAAAATAATAAACCAAAACCTTGGTTTATAAAATTTATATATTATCCATAATTTTATAAAACAAACCACGCTTGGTTTATAACTTGAACCAAACAATTTGGTTCTCCCTTTTGATATGGTCGACCAAACAAAGAGGGTGTGGACCCTCTTTGGCCGGCCTATCCAGGCCACGCCCCAATGAATTAAACTAATTTAATTCATCTATTAAGTCTTCAAAAGACTTAGCCATTTTACGCTTCCGATGCGTCTCTAAAAAATTCAGATTCGACTTATCGTTTGGCTCAACCAAACCTAATCTCTCTTGATTGGAAAATCCAATTTTCAACTCGTTTTAAATCCCTCGGATTACTTGTAGTGTGTGTGACTAAATAGGCTTTCGATTTATATTGGCCGTCTATAATTAACCAATTATAGAACGATCATGAGTGGCACCTAGTAGTACATCATGATCCCCAATTAATCGAAAGATCAACGGTTGACCTCAGAAATAATTCTGAAACCATTTAGCAGCTACTATGAATCGTGCCCCATTCCCTTCACCATTTTATATCCACTTGGTTCAGGACATAGTCTATGTGTGTCAGTCCCTACTAGGCTGACTACGTCACACCTAGCCACGTAATATTTTCTCGTCCTACGGATTCTAATTACTCTCATGTATCTAAGAGATTCATACTCTGAACATGTCATGCTCTGGCCAGAGACTTCGAGTAACAATCCGACGATAGGCCTTGGGTATATATCTCCTCGCAAGGAGTGGTGAATCCTTTGTAGGCTGTTCAAACATCTTCGGGCACTTCGGCTTATACCCAATCATCCTGGGTCCACACCTCCTTGGAGATGCTTGCTTAAGATGTAAAAGTATAAGTCTCCATGACCAAGATGACTTGAACACTGCAAGTTAAAGGAACATCGCACTTAAGCTGCAGTAAGAACTTCACTGACATATCTATATGTAGACTACCATATGAAGTTTTACAGCTGTAACGCCCACTTTTTTTTTTAAAGCGGCGTTACGTTAACATACCTAGGGCATGTAGACATCATAATGCAGCGGAAACCTTTAGCTTACTCCTACATGCACTTACTACCATTTCTAGCATCATAACATAGGAACTTAGCGTAGTAACTTTATACTTAGCATCATATCATACTTAGCATCATGTCATTCGTAGCATCATGTCATACTTAGCATCATATCATAGAGTCATACTCAAGCACATAATAATAAAGGTAAAGTTCTATCATAAAACGAGCAACCATATCGCTCCTTGGCCAAGTCACTATCACACACATTCTTTGATGCCCTCCTGCTGCTTCCTTACTGTCCCTTTGCATGATCTGCGGTATAAGAAAACAAGACTGTAAGCACACAGGCTTAGTAAGACTCTTTCCTACTCACTAAAACCATTCATCATTCAATCATGAGCATATAAGACATTAGCATACTTAGTGCTTTACTTAGAACATAAGCCTTTTCATCATTTAGCACACCTTCGTCATGACATAAGCATAACTTCATCACATTCATAGCATGACACAAACATATCCATAAGAACATTCATGGCATGACACGATACTTGGCATAGACATAAACATCGTAAACATTCATAGCATGGCATAGTGCTTGGCGTAAACATAGACATAATACATATAATCTCATAAACATTCTTAGCATGGCATGAACCTAAATAAAATCATCGCGTCCTAACTCAGCTTAACATAATTAAATCATGGCATCATGAATTATTACGGACATAATTAAAATCATGGCATTCTAACTTAGCATAAATATAATTAAATCATGGCATCCTAAACTAGCATGAACATAAATAAATCATGGCATTCTAACTTAACATAAATCTAGTTAAATCATGTCATCCTAACTAGCATGTATATAAATAAATCATGGCATCCTAAATTAGCATGAACATAAGTAAATCATGGCATCCTAAACTAGCATGAACATAAGTAAATCATGGCATTCTAGACTAGCATGAACACAATCAAATCATGGCATCATATATTAACACGAAACATAAACAAAATCATTTGCATAAACATACCTTGCATAAACTTACTTTGCATAATATTCTTATCATAAATAATAATGCATAACATGGATGGATGCATGTGACAATTGCATATATATATATATATATATATATATATATATATATATATATATATATATATATATATATATATATATATATATATATATATAGATGCTTAATCTTTAAAAACATGCTTTTAAAATATCATAACATTCATTGGGCCCTGGCTTGTACCACATTCATTCATCATATGCGCGCATCCCTAAGTAAATAGGAGGTAGCTAATCTCGACCAACTAGGGTAAGGACAGCTTCATTGGTAGTCCCGAACCGTAAGGACAGCATCATCGGTAGTCCCGAACCGTGGACAGCATCATCGGTAGTCCAGAACCGTGGACCTTACTTAGGTCCGGTACAAGCCCATAAAATAAAATATAATACTTTCACATGCTTTCCATTCATCATCATTCATTCATCATACTTGTCATTCATCATCATTCATTCATCATACTTAACATCATCGTTATGCCCTAAAGGCATGTACTTTAACCTCATTCATAAAACATGGCATACTTACATCTTATTCATAAAACATGGCATATCCTTCATAAACATGGCATATCATTCATAAATATGGCATATCATTCATAAACATGGCATATCATTCATCATTCATAAGACATGGCATACTTACATATTATTCACAAATCATGGTACATGTCTAAACATCTATGACTTATCCTATAATTCATGACATACAAACTAATGGTTTGGTTAACATAGAACTTCTTCCATCTTACTTAAACCAATATCTTGGTAACTCATACACATATACTAGGCCATAGGAACCCCTTTGGTTCCCTACTTAAGCCCAACCCTAATCCTTTAACCCTAAACTTGCTCTTGACTGGAACATCAAGGCCATGGGGGTATGGAAAAATTCCATTAAAACCCCAAATCAATTGCTTAAATATCAACCATACCTTACCATTGGGCCATTGGGGCCCTTACTTGAAATAAGTCCTAACTTCCCACCCTATTAGGGTACTTGGCCGAAACCTATAGGGTCTCAAAGCTATGTGAAGCATTCACATAATCACCCTCTATCTCTCTTATATCATGTTAATACATCAAACACATGCTTGGGGTTTTAGACCCAACTCCACCCATGAGGTCTTGTTGTTGGCCGAAACCCTAGGGTATCCTAGGGTGCCCCAAAAATTCCCAAAAATTATATTTAATTCCTAAATATCATAAGAGAACATTATACAACATTATCAAGTTTTTTAGCATCATTTTTGAACCCTAAACCATGGTGGCCGAAACCCATAGGGTCTCTAGGGTGTTGATTTGTTTCTTTCATGTTGGCCGAAACCCTAGGGTGTCCTAGGGTACTCCAAAAATTCCCAGAAATTATACTTACCCTCTAAACATCATAAGGGAACAATAAATAACATTATAAAGATTTTTGGCATGATTATAGACTTTAAAATCATGGTGGCCGAAACCCTCAATCCTAGGGTTCTTGGTTTTGCTTCTTTCATGTTGGCCGAAACCTTAAGGTGTCTTAGGGTACTCCAAAAATTCCCAAAAATTATAATTAACCTCTAAACATTATCAGGGAACATTAAATAGCATTATACAGATTTTTAGCATATTTATAGACCTATAAATCATGGTGGCCGAAACCCTTAAACTTAGGGTTCTTAGTTTTGTTTCTTTCATGTTGGCCGAAATGCTAGGGTGTCCTAGGTTACTCCAAAAATTCACAAAAATTATACTTAACCTCTACACTTCATAAGGGAACATTAAATAACATTATCATGATTTTTAGCATAATTATAGACCTATAAATCATGGTGGCTGGAACCCTTAAACATGAGGGTCTTGGTTTTCTTTCCTTTCAACATCAAATTCGAAAACCAACCACTATATCATACTAAAAATCATAAAAATCAGAGGGAACTATTATACCACAGGTGAGGGAGTCTTACCTTGGGTTTCTTGATTTTTCGAACCTTGGAAGAGATGAAAATGGTAAGATCTTTGGACCCTTGAACACCCTTGTCCTTGTATCCTTGGAAGACCCCTTAGATCTTGAAGATGAGACCTTGGTGGAAGTTTTTCCAAGGGGAAAACCTCTTCTTGGTGCTCGGCAAGAATGAGGGGAGGAAGGGGTTCGAATATGCAAGTAATGGGAAAAAGAGGTAACTCCCAAAACCCCCCTTTAATAACCCATTAAGAAGGTAAATGAAGAGTCTCTCCATGACTCTTCATCTTCTTCTTAATCTTAACTTACATCCACTTCATTTCCTCATAGAAATCCCTTGTTAGGTGAGTTGGTTAAGGCTTACATGGTTGTACAAGAGGTCCAAGGTTCAATCCTTGGCTCATGCACCTTTATTTTTATTTCATTTATTTTATTATTTTTATTCCCTAAATTCCGAAAATCCCCCCTAAAATCCCCCATAATTATGCCAATATTCTTTAATAAAATTCTTTTATATTTATATTAATTTTACCTAATTTATATTAATTTTACCTAATTAATATCCATTTTTGGAGCCCATTTAAAGCTCATTGGTACTTAGTTTTCTCAATTTAAATGAGAAAACATGGATTTTCTAGGCCAAAGTTCTCCTTAATATTTCTAGGTCCCTTGGAAAATTATTTAAACATGCTTAATATTTTAAGAAAATATTAAGAGAATTTTCCGGGTCGTTACACATTAGTTCCTGAATTCGGGCGTGAAGCTGAGCTGCTGTTTCGTTGTCATTCATTTTGATCGTGTACAGCTTGTTCAGGAGGAGATCTCTCTTGCTGATTCGAGTGTCTGAAGTTCCTTCGTGCAGCTCGATCAGTTTCCCCCACAGCTCCTTGGCACTGTTGAATGGACCCACCCGGTTCAGCTCCTCATTTGTTAAACCATATTGGAGGGTCTGGGTCACCTCTGCATCAGCTTCAATCTTCCATTTCAGAGCGGTGTCCCATTCTGTGTAGGTTTGAGATAGTCCTTCAGCATTCTTTGTAATCTCCAGTCCGGACTGGATGATTATTCTCATGTCCACCTGAGTTTTCAGGTGGACCTCCATTCTGCTCTTCCAGTAGGAGAAGTCCTCCCCACTGAAGAGAGGTGGTCTTGCAGTGCTGAAGCCTTCTTGCATGACCATTTTATCTGAAAAGTAAACTAAGAGGAAAGAAATATCCCAAGACTTGGTCTTGGATTAGTAGTGCGGGATAAAGAGAAAAATATTTGTCGAGGGGTGTTGCACCAACCTTGATTAACGAGAAAAATTTTCGAACGAAAAAAAAATATTAAAAAGATTTTGTAAAAATTCGAAAAATTCTCAAATTGTTGGTTGCACCAAAGTTGAGCTTCCCCACTCTGATACCACTTGTTGGATCGAGAGAAACAATTTCGGAGAACAACCATAGATAAGAACAACCATGGTTAATTTTGGGAAACAATTTCCTAAATTATCATAATCAATTTCAGAAATAATATGTTTAAGACTTTGATTCCTCTAAATCAAATCTTATTAAATTAAGAGACAGATTCTCTTAATTCAACAACATATTATTTTCATGAAAATCTTATTTAAGGAAATATACTCTATAGGAAACAATTTTCCTAATTAATTTCGGAGACAATAATATGTATGAGCATCACCTCATAAATCAAATAAAGAAATTATCGTTTGAGAATCACCTAAAAAATTAATAAGATTTGATCACATATTTTATTTATGGAAAATTAATATCAACAAATTCTTAATTTGGATGGCTCCTCGAGGCTCAATCCAAAATAAAAATTTATTGATAATATAATTTCGACGGCTCCCCGAGGCTTAATCCAAATTAAACATTTGACAGTTTAAATTCAATTTAGGAAATTTAATTATAACAACTAACTTTAAATTGGACGGCTCCCCGAGGCTCAATCCAAAATAACAAATTTAGTAAATAATTTAATTTCCAATTATGAATTTAAATGCTAATTAATATTCCCATAATTTGTCTAGACTTTCTTGAAAGAAAGTGCCCAAGATTACGAGCTTTCCATAAATGGAAAGTTTCCAAAAATAAAAGGTTTTCAGAATAATTGTAAGTTTTTGGTACAAAGAAAACTTACGTTTTTTCAAAATTAAAAAATTTCCAAAATAGAAAATTTCCAAAATTGGAAAGTTTCCAAAATGGAAGGTTTTCACAATTATCATAAAATTTCAGAAATAGGGATATTTCAAAAGTTTGCGAAATTTCATGAGGATTTCCAAACTTTGAAATTCCTAAATCGGAAATTTACCATAATTGGAAAGTTTTCATAATTGGAAAATTTTCCAAAATTGATATTATGACAAAGTTTTTCGCAAAACAATTATATGATTATGTCGAACATTAACCGGCTCTGATACCACTGTTGGGACCAGGTGCATGTTGACATGGAAGCGGGTTCGTAATTTTTTAAATTTAATTACGTGCAGCGGAAGATTTAGCATAAATAATTTCTCAAATTATTTAACCACACATCTAGCATGCAACCTTATGTTGTGTAGACATGATCATATATTTAAAATTTTGCAGAAACGTAAACTAATTTACATGTTACCTCGCATAACTCGAAGAAAGGGACGAGATCCAACCGTAGCGTCCATTGGAAGCTCCGCCTCTATTCGCGTCCACGCCGAGTTTTCTTCGGGATGACTTCACAAAGCCACGAGTTTCGTGCCGACAAGAACTACTAGATTCTCCAAAGGCACGACAAGAATATCAAGAGAGAGATGAAAAGACTAACCACCAAACGAAGAACGGAATAAAGATTCCGGGAAGAAGGAAGGAGTTGCGCCCGCTTCTTCTTCTTCTTGCGGCGGCTTCTTGGTGGCCAAAGGTGGCTGATCGCCGGAGAAGGAGGCCGGTGGTGGTTGTGGCTCACGGCAACAAGGGCCTCTAGGGCCGGCGGCACTAGAGAAGGGAGAGGGAGAGAAGGAGAGAGTGAGAGGGCTAATTCCTAGATCTCTTGGATTGATTTCCAAGCCTTGCCTTGGTTCCTTTATATAGTAGCCTCTCAACCGCCAAGTCTCCTTTTTATGGAATAAATTTTCATATAAATTTTTCTATGAATTATTCCATTATGCCAAGTTTTTATCATAATTTAATTTATAATAAAAACAACCATGTCTCCCTTTCATTTATGGAATAAAATTTCATAAGAAATTTATTATATAAATTTTTCTTATCATGGAAAATCAATTCATAATTGATTTTATAAAATAAAATAAACTATTCAAGTTTATTTTAATTTTCATGAAAATAATAAACCAAAACCTTGGTTTATAAAATTTATATATTATCCATAATTTTATAAAACAAACCACGCTTGGTTTATTTTATAACTTGAACCAAACAATTTGGTTCTCCCTTTTGATGTGGCCGGCCAAACAAAGAGGGTGGGGACCCTCTTTGGCCGGCCTATCCATGCCACGCCCCAATGAATTAAACTCATTTAATTAATCTATTAAGTCTACAAAAGACTTAGCCATTTTACGCTTCTGATGTGTCTCTGAAAAATTCAGATTCGACTTATCGTTTGGCTGAACCAAACCTAATCTCTCTTGATTGGAAAATCCAATTTTTAACTCGTTTTAAATCCGTCGGATTACTCGTAGTGCATGTGACTAAATAGGATTTCGATTTATATTGGCCGTCTATAATTAACCAATTATAGAACGATCATGAGTGGCACCTAGTAGTTCATCGTGATCCCCAATTAATCGAAAGATCAACGGTTGACCTCAGAAATAATTCTGAAACCCTTCAGCAGCTATAATAAATCGTGCCCCATTCCCTTCACCATCTTATACACACTTGGTTCAGGACATAGTCTATGTGTGTTAGTCCCCACTAGGCTGACTACGTCACTCCTAGCCCAAGTAATATTTTCTTGTCCTACAGATTCTAATTACTCTCATGTATCTAAGAGATTCATACTATGAACATGTCATACTCTGGCCAGAGACTTCGAGTAACAATCCGACGATAGGCCTTGGGTATACATCTCCTCGCAAGGAGTGGTGAATCCTTTGTAGGTTGTTCAAACATCTTCGGGCACTTCGGCTTATACCCAATCATCCTGGGTCCATACCTCCTTGGAGATGCTTGTTTAAGATGTCAAAGTATAAGTCTCCATGACCAAGATGACTTGAACACCGCAAGTCAAAGGAACATACCACTTAAGCTGCAGTAAGTGTTGGGACCGGGTGCATGTTGACATGGATACGGGTTCGTAATTTTAAAATTTTATTACGTGCAGCGGAAGTTTTAGCATAAATAATTTCTCAAATTATTTTAACCACATATCTAGCATGCAACCTTATGTTGTGGAGACATGATCATACATTTAAATTTTGCAAAAGTAAACT
>JAGFNQ010002022.1:17675-102024 GCA_024364735.1 Boesenbergia rotunda | reverse complement strand
AGTTCCCCAACTAAACTCATTTCAAATTCACTTTCCATAATTGTTACAAATTCTTTTAGAAATTTAGAATTAGTTGATCCAAATATTATATCATCTACGTAAACTTGGGCAACAAATATATCCTTTTCTAAAATTTTAACAAACAAGGTTGGGTCAATTTGACCTTGTTTGAATTCTTTAGAGATCAGGTAATTTGATAATCTTTCATACCAGGCCCTGGGTGCTTGTTTTAGTCCATAAAGGGCTTTACTAAGTTTGTAGACATGATCGGGTTTTTCTATATCCTCAAATCCTGGGGGTTGTCCTACATAAACTTCTTCCTTAATAAGCCCATTTAAGAAGGCTGACTTTACATCCATTTGGTATAATTTGAATCCTTTATGGGATGCAAAGGCTAGTAACATCCTAATAGACTCAAGTCTAGCTACAGGGGCGAAGGTTTCATCATAATCCAACCCTTCTACTTGGCTGAATCCCTTAGCTACTAAGCGGGCTTTATTTCGGACTATTTCACCTTGATCGTTTAGCTTATTCCTAAATACCCACTTAGTGTCAATTACGGATTTGCCCTTAGGTTTAGGTACCAACTCCCAGACTTGGTTTCTCTCAAATTGGGCTAACTCTTCTTGCATGGCTAAGATCCAGTCAGGATCAGGTAGGGCTTCCTCAATAGTCTTAGGTTCAATCTTTGAAATCATGGCTATTTGACTAAGATTTCTATAGGAAGCTCTAGTTCTGACTCCTAAGGTTGGATCACCTACTATTTGGTCAGTTGGGTGACTGAGTCTGGGTTTCTTGGTTTTTCTAGTACTTGGCTCAGCTTCAGGTCCAGCTGGTCCAATAGGTTCAATTCTGGGTTCATTGGTTGGTTCAACTGATTCAGTAGTTGGTTCAATTGTTAAGTCATTAAAGGGTTCATTTAGGGTTTCAGAGTTATCTTCTTGATCAGTATTTGGTGAAGCTAAGTCAGACTTGTCAGATTTTGGGTTAGTTTCTTCATCAAATATTAAGTTGGTTGTTTCTTCAATTTTCTTAGTTATTTTGTTGTAGACTCTATAAGCTCTACTTGTTGTAGAGTACCCTAAAAAGATACCTGGGTTTGACTTGGATTGGAATTTTCCAAGATAGTCTTTGGTGTTAAGAATATGGACTTTGCATCCAAAGACTCTAAGATAGTGTAGGTTTGGAAGTCTGTGGTAGTAAAGTTCATAGGGTGTTTTATTTAACCTTTTATTAAGCAGAATCCTATTTTGGATATAGCAAGCTGTGCTAATTGCTTCTGCCCAATAGTGGTTGGGTAGGTCAAATTCATTAAGCATAGCCCTAGCAGCTTCCTGTAGGGTTCTATTCTTTCTTTCTACTATGCCATTCTGTTGGGGGGTTCTAGGACACGAAAATTCGTGTTTATATCCATTTATTTTGCAGAATTCTTCGAATCTTTGATTCTCGAATTCTCCCCCGTGGTCGGACCTAAGTCTTTTTATTTTGGTATCATTTTGATTTTCAATCAATTTGCTGAAGTTGTTAAATAGGTTCAGTGTTTCATCTTTGGTCTTTAGAAACCTGACCCAGGTGAACCTAGAGTAGTCATCAATTATCACTAAGCAGTATCGGTTTCCACTTAGTGACTTGGCTCCATGTGAATCAAATAGGTCAAGGTGTAGGAGCTCAAGTGTGGTTTGGGTTTGATCAGATTGGATCAATTTGTGACTAGACTTGGTTTGTTTCCCTTGATTACAGGATTCACATATTAGGTTTTTATTATTCTTAATTTTGGGGACACCTTTTATTAAGCCAAGTTGGGTAGTTTTTGAGATAGTTCTTAGATTGGTATGACCCAATCTCCTATGCCAGAGTTTTGATTGTTCTACTTGTGTTAACATGCATTTGGGTATAAGGGGAAGATTTATAGTATATACATTGTTTTTCCTAGTGCCCTTAAGCATGATTTCTGAGTCTTGTGCATTTCTAATCAGGCAATTAGAATTGTTGAACGTAACCAAATACCAGAGTCACATAACTGACTTATGCTAAGTAAGTTAAAATTAAAGTTTTCTACTAATAGAACTTTCTTAATAATGAAATTGGATTTAAGTTCAATATTACCTGACCCAATTACCTTGAGTGTGGCATTGTTACCAAATGCTACTGAGCCCAGGTTTTTGAACTTGAGTTTGGTGAACTTCAATTTGTCTCCAGTCATATGTCTGGAGCATCCGCTATCTAACATCCATTGGTCCAAATCTTTATGTTCCTACACATAAAGACTTTTTGATGATTTGGATCCAATTTAAGTTAGGGATAGCTTAAATTGAGTTTCACTTCCTAGTCTGTCTCACCCCAGTCTAGGGTTTTCAATCACGTTAACCTTAAGGTTTTTGTGAGACAGGTTTGAAGGTAAAAATTAATTTTGAAAGGGAATTTTCATTTATTTTGAAAAGTTATTTACTTTTGAAAAAAAACAGAAATTTTGAAAACAGATTAAGTGTTTTGCAAAAGGATAATAAGTTTGAGAAGTAGAAGTTTTGAAAAATAGATTAGGATCTATAATTATTTGAAATTTGAGTTAGATTCGAATTTGACAAAAGTTAACTTGAATTTGAATTTCAGAAATTGGCTTCCAGGTCTTGGCGAGGCACTAGGCCTTCTTTGGCCGAAGCCTTATGGGATCATCCACCCTTTCCTTGACAAAGCCTTTTAATGAAATTTCATTTTCAAATTAAATTAGGTCATTTTCTGGTCTAACTAGCTTGGGTCTTGGATCGGTAGCTTCGGCTAGTTCCGCCAAATTGGCTTCCCTAACGTACTATCATCTCACCTCCACCCAATACTATGTTTTCAAGTTTCAAGTAATTTCGTCCTTAAATCTAAGTATTCCTTAAATCTAAGCATGGCAATTTGCAAGAAATTAAATAAACAAGCAATCAAAAAAAAATTATCTAATTATAAAAATTGTTTTGATTTTGGCTCCCCCTGGACTAAAGCCTCTATATGGGTTAGGCAAGATGTGAATCTTGTCCTTGGGAATCCAAAATTGATTTGAACCAGTTGGTTTAGTCAGGCACAGTTTTGGCACCCATGCCTGAACCTTAGGTCTTGACTGGTTCAGTACAGCAAAGTAAGATCTTTGCCGAGATTTGGTTCTATAACCAAGTCCAGATCGGTTTAGAACAGACTTCTGTTTTCCCAGAATCATGTCAAGATTCTTGGAACCAGAAGTGAATCGTTCTAAAGCTGTTCTTAAGTCCTTAACTTGAGTTTTCAGGGAGGAATTCTCTGATTCAAGTTTTTTAACTTGATCAGGGGTTCCTTCCTGAATTTTCTCAGTTAAGGAATCAGAATCAGCTCCCTTTTTCAGGAGTTTTACTTCCTGTCGGAGAGACTCGATTCGGAGTTTGGCTTTCGCCAAATCTCGGGATAGATAGGAAATAAGAGAATTCAAGTGCGATTTTGAAAAACCCGTTACCTTTATTTCGCCGTCGTCGGAGAATGTCAGCTTGCCGTCGTCCCGTTCCGAGTCTGAGTCAGTCTCGATTTGATCTGAAGCGGTCAGGGCTAGAAGATTGGACTGAGGTGCTTCTTCTTCTTCTTCTGAGGAAGACTCGTCCCAGGTGGCTTGGAGTGCCTTCTTCTTTCTGTTCTTTTTGGACTCCTTTAGACTTGGACATTCAGTCTTGTAGTGGCCCTTCTTCTTGCATTCGTAGCAGGTTACGTTGGGCTTTTGTTTGTCAGTTGCCGGTTCATCTTGTCCGTCCTTTCTTCGGCTTGTTCTTCGTGTGTTGGTTTGGTTCTTCAACTTTTTGTAGTAGTTTCGAGCTAGCCGGACCAGTTCAGATTGATCTTCTTCTTTATCTTCTATTTCTGAATCTGAGGTAGATTCAGGTTCAACTTGAGTTTTCTTCTTGGTCGTCTTCCCTGTTTTCCCTGCAAAGAAGGCTATACTTTTCTCGACCAAATTGGAGTTAGTCTGTTCATGCAGCTCAAGTTCAGAAAATAACTCATCTAGCTTAATTTTTGAAAGATCCCTAGAGACCTTGTATGCATCTACCATAGATGCCCACAAGGTGGTCCTAGGGAACGCGTTTAGGGCATACCTTATAAGATCACGATTTTGAACCTGGTGACCTATTGCGTGAAGACCGTTCATCAGCTCCTGGATTCTGGCGTGGAGCTGGGCTGCTGTCTCGTTATCTGCCATTTTGATAGTAAAAAGCTTGTTCAGTAGCAGGTCTCGTTTGCTGATCCTCGTATCTGAAGTTCCTTCGTGGAGCTCGATCAGTTTAGCCCATAGCTCCTTTGCGCTTTTGAAGGGTCCAACGCGGTTCAGCTCTTCTTTCGTTAGTCCGCATTGGAGAGTCTGGGTTGCTTTGGCGTCGGCTTCAATTTTACGTTTGAGGGAAGTGTCCCATTCTGAGTAGTTTTGTGGTACACCTTCAGCATTTGTGGGAATCATCAGTCCAGACTGGATGATTATCCACATATCCACCTGAGTTTTCAGATGGACCTCCATTCGACTTTTCCAGTAGGGAAAGTCTTCTCCACTGAACAGTGGAGGTCTGGCGGTGCTAAATCCTTCTTGGATAGACATTTGTTCTGAATTGTCAACAAAAAAAAAAAAATATTCCAAGACTTTGTCTTGGATTAGTAGTGCGGGAAGAAAATAAAAACAATTTCAAGGGGTGTTGCACCAACCTTGAAAGAAAAATTCGAACGAAAATTTAAAAAAAGAAAAAGAAATCCGAAAAAAAATTTCAAACTGGTGGTTGCACCAAGTTTGACTTCCCCGCTCTGATACCACTTGTTGGATCGAGAGTTGCGAGAGAGGGGGGGGTGAATGTCGCAATTCGTTCGGATTTAAAAAGAGTTAGTGCGCAGCGGAAATAAGAAAACAAACAATGCAAACACAGTCGGTTTACTTGGTTCGGAGCCTGGGTCGACTCCTACTCCAAGGCCCACGGTCGTTGACCGTTTTCTGCGGGCAATTCTATAAGTTCGTAAAAGTTTACAAGACAGATAATAATAAGAATAGTTTAGTAAACTTTTAAATACAACTCTTGTTACCGACGTCCGGTGAAGATCGAAGTTCCGGAGCAGCGGGACGTCGTCGGCTTGAGTTGGCAACTTTCTGGAGCGTGTCGCGGAAGCAGAAGAGCGCAGAAGTGTCGAAGAATTGTTGTTGAAGAAGAGGGTCGAGGGTCCCTTTTATAGGGCTGGGGGCGCCCGGGATGCTCGGGGCGCCCCCCCCCCCCCCACGTGGCTTTCGATCCGGCGAGCCCTCTGGTCAAGGCTGATCTCTGCTTCTTCGGGATCACATTTGACTGGGGCGCCCGACGCGCGCGGGGCGCCCGGGTTGACCGGTCAAGGCTTCATCTTCTTCGCGAGGGTGAGCTGCTGCAGCTGCCAGTGGCGTGGCACAGTGGGCGCCCGCGACACGCGGGGCGCCCGATGCGCGCGGGGCGCCCGAAACATCCGGGGCGCCCCCAAATGTGCTGCTGTCGGGGCGTTTACTTGCTCTGCTGACTTTGGGTTGACTCTGGGGCGCCCGAAACATCCGGGGCGCCCTGCTCAGCTACTGCCTCACTCCTTTGAGGCTCTCTGAGCTGCAGAAACATAGTCCTTCGGTCCTGCATCCAGGGTTAGTCCAAAATAGCAATTAATAAGTTAATTTTACACAGCCTTGGCTGTCTTGGTTCTGACTTTGGGTCTCCAAAATGGAGCCCTAGGTCGAACCGACGCCTAATGTTCCCTCTAGGGGAACGCGTCCTCACCTACTCCTCTCAGGAGAGTTTACCTAATGCCAACCGGATCCTCCAGTTGGACTTTTGCCCGGCAGTCCTTCGCCAGGTCTTGAGTTGCCAAGCTTCCCTTCGCTTGGTGCCTAGCAGCCCTTCGCTAGGTCTTTTCTTCTGGCAGCCTTTCGCCAGTGCCTAGCATTCCTTCGCTAGGGCTTGTCCATTCTGGCAGTCCTTCGCCAGAGCCTAGCAGCCCTTTGCTAGGGCTTTTCCTGTCTGGCAGTCCATCGCCAGTGCCTAGCATTCCTTCGCTAGGGCTTTTCCTGTACACTCAAGAAACTTTGTTAGACAACGACTAACCCTTAACTTTTGAACCCTTTTGTCAATATCAAAACATAGGTTTGACTTGGGTGCATACTGCACCAACAAATATTTCATATGGGAAAATTTTGGGGTGTTGTTGAGTCATCTATTAATGAATATACATCCTATTTTAAGATTAAGATGCATACTTCTTGCCCTTATCATTATATATCACCTAAAATGATACTAGTTGTAAAGGACTAGTGGTCAAAATGTTTTTTTTAAAAAAATAATAATAATAAATTTACTTCTAGCACATAAGATGGTAATAGAACCTTAGTAATGTTTAGTTCAATGAACAAGTTCACATCATCAAGTATTAGAAGCCCAACATTCTAGGGTTTACGTCCAATTTAAAGGACGAATTCCTGCAAAATATGTTGTAGCTGGAGATCGAACCATGGATGTCTGGGATGATAACTATTCACCCATCTGGTACACCATAACCCCGGGTGCACCATAAGGCTTTGTCCAGGATAACTATCCAATATCTCAAAATTGTGTAAGTGGCTTCAATACGACCCTCGTGAAGATCATGCAAAACTGTACCTACTAATCATAAAGCAAATGCAAAATCAAGGTGAGTATAAAATGATAAAGCAACTTTCCTACCAATTGAGACTTTAGGTTAATTTCTTCTATATCATCTCCATTGAAAATGATCTCATCTATATAATAAACTCATGATATCAATCTTATCATGGTTTGGCTTGAAAAAAATAGTGTGATCAGAATTAACTATTTGCAGCTGTTAGGAATTCACATCTCCATAAAATTGATCAACCCTTGACCCATATAATGACTATCTCAAATGAAAACCATTTCCAATTGTTGTCTCGCTATTAAAGCCATCAGAAATTTCCATGCTAATTGCCTCATGTAATCACCACGAAAAAACCCTGCTTTGCATCTAATTGCTTTATTCTCCAGTTAAAGATAGTTGTACAAGAAATAAGAACCCTTAGAGAATTGGCTTTTGCAACTGGAGTAAAAGATTCATCAGATATTCTCTTTTCCTTCTAAAGTTCACCCATTATCTAGCCACAAAAAGTTCTCTAGGAGTGTTCCAAATCTGGTCTGATTTTTAGTTAAGATTTTCGTCTCATATATATATATATATAACATCATTGGTAGCTTATGTCACTAGTTCTTCAACACTCATTTTCTTTTCCTAGCAAGGGCTTTACCAATCTTCTAGTTTGAAATTGCATTTCTATCATAGATTGTGTCTATATGGATAAATCCTCCACAAATTTTCTTTTGTCCTTTCTAATGAACTACTTAAACATGCAAGAAGACATGATTTTTTTTTAAAACTATTCTCACTTCATTTGTTGGCACACTAAGCATCAAACGGCATGACTCATAATATCCTTTTCCATATAACCAATGCATCAGGAAACTAGATTCATATATACAGTGCATAACCCTACACCTTTGTATGGCATAATAAATTTAAGTCATTGATGACCTAAACCGTAAATGTTTAGCTATGTGAAAGGAAAATGATTCCATATTTTATAAAACCAGTAGTGATGAACCTTGATCTTCTAACTAAAAATCTCCCCCATCCTTATTAAAATCAAAACCTACTTATCTACAAAGTTCTAACATGAAGTAAATATCGAATATATCATCCAATTAAAGGTAAGGAAAATACAAATATATAGCTATCCACTGTCAACAATTCAAATTAACCAACCTCGCCCCTGCGGGCATTTCACGATTGGTAATGGATCACTTGGGTGATCCCTCACTTTCCGGGTTCGATTCCTCCCTGGTAGAGTGCCCAATATGCTGACGGAAGAAATCACCACAGGCTGCTGCGTGGTCGTGCTATCGGGAACCGATATCATCAGTGGTGAAGTCGCCACATGTCCCCGTCCAGCGATATACTCTCGTTGACCGGTGGGGACTCTCGTTGAAGGCTGTGGGGTAGGGTCGGTCAGCCATGTAGATTAGTCGGGCGCAAGCCTGGATACCCCTTGTACATAAAAAAAAAAATAAAATTAACCAACCTCCATTAACTTCAACATCATCAGTTCTATAAGTTGATTTAAGTTGATTCAGTTGCAAACATCAAGCTTCTGTGATGACATTTAACCACAAGACTCTCCATAGATATATGTATAACTTAACAAATCTACTAAACAATTTCACAAAAGGAATAATGCTAAATTTCTAACCAACCACTAAAATACAGTCAATTCATCTCTAAAGACCACATCTAGCAGGTGAACATAGTATGTTCTATAAAATAAAACTCTCAAATAAAACTGACGGTTATAAGCAATAATTACTAAATCTCACCAACCACAACTTGATTTATATGGCATTCAACTTATCTAACCATAATGGAAACAAGACAGTGAACACAAAAAATTAAGATAATTATTCGAAATAGATCTAACCAACCATCATACTCGTCACCTGAAGAAGCCCATCGCCGCCAAGTCCCAATACATCCAAGTCGGGAAAAATGACTGAAAAATGTTGACACATAACCGAACTCGAGCATCTAATACCCAAAAGGTTTGTTATTAAAATGACTCCGTATAATTCTGAAAATCCCAAAACATAAAAAATTCTAAAAATTCCAAGACTCTCGTAAAAATATATAAAAAACCATAAAATACAGACTAACCTCGTAAAACAACTCCGTAAAACCCACAGACACCAATTTACTTCACAAAATCTCGCTCTGACACCAAAAATTATCACGCCCCCTGAGGCCCATTCTTGCTCGAAAATTGGGTAGCATCTCCCCTATACGACGGACAATCTGGGACATTTATACATAACTCTCCTCAAAATATGGTATAGTCTCACACGGCTAGCATCATAATAGCAAAATAAGCTCCACAACCACACAGTTAATATCAATATAAAAGATAGAAATAAAAGAGAGTTCATATCCAAATTAAAATTTAAATTTAAATCAAAAGACCAACACACCAGACTATACATAAGTCTACTGAAAAGATAAATACTAGTCTAATGAAATAAATGCGTAAATAATGAAAGTGCGGAAATAAAGTAAATGCGGAAAAATAACAATACACTCAACACCATGGGACTGGTGACTAGATCCTCTCCTAGCTCCATGTAATCCATCTATCTATTACCTGAAACAGAATTAGATGGTAGGAGTGGTGAGTCCGAGCGAACTCTATGGGTATAAGAGCAGATAAATTCATGGCAAAATAAAAGGTATAACTGTTGGTACCGGGTGTATGTTGACAAGGATACGGGTTCGTAAAATTTTAAATTTTTACGTGCAGCGGAAGAATTAGCATAAAATAATTTCCTAAATTATTTTAACCACGTATCTAGCATGCAACCTTATGATGTGTGGACATAATCATAAATTAAAACTTTGCGGAAAAGTAAACTAATTTACTTTGTACCTCTCGTAACTCAAAGTAAGGGACGAGATCCAACTGTAGCGTCCCTTGGAAGCTCCGCCTCTATTCGCGTCCACGCCGAGTTCTCTTCGGGATGACTTCGCAAAGCCACGAGTTTTGTGCCGACGAGAACTACTAGATTCTCCAAAGACACAACTAGAAGATCAAGAAAGAAGAAAGAAAACTAACCACCAAGAATCGGAATCCAAATTCCGGGAAGGAAGGAGATGCGATCCGCTTCTTCTTCTTCTTCTTCTTTGGCTTCTACTTGGTGGAGTCGACTCACGCCAACCCTAGGGTTGTGTGAGGTTCGCCGGCCCTAGCACTCAAGAGGGGTGCCGGCCCTAGTGTGCATAGAGGGCGCCGGCCCTAAGGGTAAGAGAGGGAGAAGAGAATAAGAGAGAGAGAGAGAGGAAGCTACTAATCTCTTGATAACTCAAATTGGAATTAAGGGCTTGCCTTTGGTTCCTTTATATAGTAGCATCTCCCTTGCCACAAGTCTCCCTCTTAACGGAATTTTCATAACAAATTTATCCTATAAATTCTCTTATGAATTATTCCGTTTAAACCAAGTTTTATTATAACTAATTTTATAATAAAACAAATACTTCTGTCTTTTAATTATGGAATAAAATTTGTATAAAATTTTCTTATCGTGGATAAATCAATTCATAATTGATTTTATAAATTAAAATTAAACCAATTCATGGTTCATTTTATTTTCCATAAAAAGAATAAATTTCTTTATAAATCTCTTTATATAAATTTCTTTATATATAAATTTATTTATCCATAGTTTATAAAACAAATCGCGCTAGATTTATTTTATTAATTAAACCAATTAAATTGGTTTATCCCCATTGTTGTGGCTGGCCAAACCAAAGGGGTTTGGCACCCTCTTTGGCCGGCCAAACCGAGCCGAACCCATCGCGAATTAAACTCATTTAATTCGCCCAATAAGCCTTCAAAAGACTTAGCCATTTTAAGCTTCCGTTGCGCCTCTGAGTAACTCAGATTCGACTTATTTCTCTTGATCGGAAAATCTAATTTTCAACTCATTTTAAATCCCTCGGATTACTCGTAGTGCGTGTGACTAAATAGGCTTTCGATTTATGTTGGCCGTCTATAATCAACTAATTATAGAACGATCATGAGTGGCACCTAGTATTACATCATGACCCCCAATTAATCGAAAGATCAACGGTTGACCTCAGAAGTAATTCTGAAACCCTTCAGCAGCTCTAATGAATCGTGCCTCATTCCCTTCACCATCTTATACCCACTTGGTTCAGGACATGGTCTGTTTGTATCAGTCCCCACTAGGCTGACTACGTCACACCTAGCCCAAGTAGTGTCTTTCTCGTCCTTTGGATTTCTAATTACTCTCATGTATGTAAGAGACTCATACTCTAAACATGATTGCTCTCGCCAGAGGCTTTGAGTAACAATTCGACGATAGGCCTGGGTATACATCTCCTCGCAAGGAGTGGTGAATCCTTTGTAGGCTGTTCAAACATCTTCGGGCACTTTGGCTTATACCCAATCATCCTGGGTCCACACCTCCTTGGAGATGCTTGCTTAAGATGTTAAAGTATAAGTCTCCATGACCAAGATGACTTGAACACCGCAAGTCAAAGGAACATTGCACTTAAGCTGCAGTAAGAACTTCATTGACATATCTATATAGATTACCATATGAAGTTTTACAGCTAGTCACTCCAATGAACTAGTTCCCTTAACTAGCATCCATGTTTATCTCCGGACATCCCAATGTCACCAGCCAGTGAGAATCAGCTGATTAGAGAATAACCCATGCTAGTCTCAACAGAATTGATAGTGTCCGTTTTTATCAATTCATCGACTAGGGATATTTTCAATACTTCACAATTGCACATGTAGAGATAATCACTAGTTGTGATCTCATCACAAATTCTCTTATGCTGTGAATTGTATTGCGGACATTCAGTAGATGAGTTTAAGATCCCAATCAAATACACAACATGTATACTCAAATAGTGAATTATCATTTATTAAAATAAATGTTTTACAATCATAAGGCGATTGCCTTAGGACACTTCTCTCATATCACTAACAATTCCAATCTATCAGTTCACCGTATCTCCTCTTTGGTGATAAGATATATCTGGTTCATCTCTAGATCTGATGATGGCATCGTCTGAACAGCCTGCATAGGCTGAGGTGTAGGAAATTCGTCTGACTATCGAAACTGATAAACTGTAAGCTGATATGCTGTGTATGCCTGATGATGAGACCACGTTACGAAATATTGGGATGCTGTTGAGTCATCTATTAATGAATATACATCCTATTTTAAGATTAAGATGCATACTTCTTGCCCTTGTCATTATATATCACCTAAAATGATACTAGTTGTAAAGGACTAGTGGTCAAAATGTTTTTTTAAAATAATAATAATAAATTTACTTCTGGCACATAAGATGGTAATAGAATCTTAGTAATGTTTAGTTCAATGAACAAGTTCACATCGTCAAGTATTAGAAGCCCAGCATTCTAGGGTTTATGTCCAATTTAAAGGATGAATTCCTGCAAAATATGTTGTAGCTGGAGATCGAACCGCGGATGTCTGGGATGACAACTATTCACCCATCTGGTACACCATAACCCCGGGTGCACCATATGGCTTTGTCCAGGATAACTATCCAATATCTCAAAATTGTGTAAGTAGCTTCAATACGGCCCTCGTGAAGATCATGCAAAACTGTACCTACTAATCATAAAGCAAAAGCAAAATCAAGGTGAGTATAAAATGATAAAGCAACTTTCCTACCAATTGAGATTTTAGGTTAATTTCTTCTATATCATCACCTTTGAAAATGATCTCATCTATATAATAAATTCCAAGATATCAATCTTATCATGATTTGGCTTGAAAAAAATAGTGTGATCAGAATTAAATATTTGCAGCTGCTAGGAATTCACATCTCCATAAAATTGATCAACCCTTGGCCCATATAATGATTATCTCAAATGAAAACCATTTCCAATTGTTGTCTCGCTATTAAATCCATCAGAAATTTCCATGCTAATTGCCTCATGTAATCACCAAGAAAAAACCCTGCTTTGCATCTAATTGCTTTATTCTCCAGTTAAAGATAGTTGTACAAGAAATAAGAACCGTTAGAGAATTAGGTTTTGCAATTGGAGTAAAAGTTTCATCAGAAATTCTCTTTTCCTTCTAAAGTTCACCCATTAGCTAGCCACAAAAAGTTCTCTAGGAGTGTTCCAAGTCTGGTCTGATTTTTAGTTAAGATTTTCGTCTCATATATATATATATATAACATCATTGGTAGCTTATGTCACTAGTTCTTCAACACTTATTTTCTTTTCCTAGCAAGGGCTTTACCAATCTTCTAGTTTGAAATTGCATTTCTATCATAGATTGTGTCTATATGGATAAATCCTCCACAAATTTTCTTTTGTCCTTTCTAATGAACTATTTAAACATGCAAGAAGACATGATTTTTTTTAAAACTATTCTCACTTCATTTGTTGGCACACTAAGCATCAAACGACATGACTCATAATATCCTTTTCCATATAACTAATGCATCAGGAAACTAGACTCATATATACAGTGCATAACCCTACACCTTTGTATGGCACAATAAATTTAAGTCATTGATGACCTAAACCGTAAATGTTTAGCTATGTGAAAGGAAAATGATTCCATATTTTATAAAACCAGTAGTGATGGACCTTGATCTTTTAATTGAAAATCTCCCCCATCCTTATTAAAATCAAAACCTACTTATCTACAAAGTTCTAACATGAAGTAAATATCGAATATATTATCCTATTAAAGGTAAGGAAAATACAAATATATAGCTATCCACTGTCAACAATTCAAATTAACCAACCTCGCCCCCGCGGGCATGGCACGATTGGTAATGGCTCACTTAGGTGATCCCTCACTTTTCGGGTTCGATTCCTCCCTGGTAGAGCGCGCAATATGCTGATGGAAGAAATCACCACAGGCTGCTATGTGGTCGGGCTATCAGGTACCGATATCATCAGTGGTGAAGTCGCCACATGTCCCCGTCCAGCGATATAGTCTCGTTGTCCGGTGGGGACTCTCGTTGAAGGATGTGGGGCAGGGTCGGTCAGCCAAGTCGATTAGTCGAGCGCTGTTGACGCAGTCTGGCCCTGATTGTTATTTTGGTGTTGATACCGATTTTAGTTTAGGTTGATTACGATGATTATGATTAAGTCCTGGTCGGGGATCAGGCATGGTGTGGAAAATCCTAGCTTGGAGGGCTAGGTGTTGGAAAATCCTAACCTGGAGGGTTAGGTGTTGAAAATCCTAGTTTGGAGGGCTAGGTGTGTGAAAAGTCCTAATTCGGAAGAGGTGGGTGAAAAGTCCTAGCTTGGAGGGCTAGGTGAAAAGTCCTAACTTGGAGGGTTAGGTGCAAATTCCCATCTCGGAGAGTTAGGTGAAAAAGTCCTGGCTTGGAGGGTTAGGTCCTAGCCTGGAGGGCTAGGTTTGGAAAAGTCCTAATCCGGAAGAGTTGGGTGAAAGTCCTAGCTGGAGGGCTAGGTGAAAAGTCCTAACTTGGAGGGTTAGGTGTAAATTCTCAACTAGGAGGGTTAGGTGAAAAATCCTTAGCTTGGAGGGCTAGGTTGGAGCCCATGGATCGGTCTAGTGATCGATCAGGGAGTTGGCACGGTGCTCCATCGTGGATCGGTCTGGTGACCTATCCAGCGACGACTGATCGGTCTGGTGACCGATCAGGGAGTACGCGTTTCACCCATTGCTTTGCTCCTAATCGGTCTGGTGACCGATCAGGGAGCAAACAATGAGGTTGAGTTCCCTTGCTGAATTGCTCCTGATCGGTCTGGTGACCGATCAGGATCACTGTGCAGATCGTTCTGGAGAACGATCCAGCATCGTAGGTTCCTCTTTATGATCGATCAGGACGGAGCCTGATCGGTCTGGACCCAGCCTGATCGGTCTGGTGACCGATCAGGAGGTTTCCTGATCGGTCCGGTGATCGATCAGGAGGTTTTTTTTTTTGAAAAGGTAGAATTTTATTTCAAGAAATGAATAAAGACCATATTAGAAGGGGGGGCCAAGTGTAAAATACGGTGATTCGAAAATCTGGACCAGAAAATTTTTCGGAATTTTTTCGGATAGAGTGTAGGGTTTCTGGCCCTATGGGAGGAGCCCAAGGGGCTTTATTGAAAAACTTAAAACTTATCAAGGGTTTTATGAAAGAAAACCTAAAATAAGTTGACTAATATAAATTTACTTAAAGTTAAGGGGTTAAGCTAATAAAATATTTAACCTTAGAAACTTGAGGTGCATTACACATATTTAGAGAGTTAAAACTGTCAAAAACCTTTACCCCAAGAGCATGATGTGGATTTCAAAAAACTTGAGGGACTTTTCTGAAAAAAGCCCCTTATAAACGCTTTTGTTCTCTTTCGCTTGACCTAGCAGCAAGTCAATCCCCTTTTTCCTGATTCCTTCGCCGCAGCCAAACCCGACGCCATCAGCTCCGCTCCCCTCTTCTCCCCGATAGCGCATGTGACCCCAGCGGTTTCTTCCTCCCCTCTCGTGTTCGGCCGCTCGCAGACCTCTCCTCGCGCGACCCGTATCGCCGCAACCCCTGCTCATGATCCTCCTTCCTCTCTCGTGCGATTTGGGCCTCCATACCGCGACTTGCTTGGGAGTTTCAGAGCAAAGTTGGGGCAAGTTGTTCGGATTGGAGGAGAATCACTGGCGCAAAGATTGGGTAATCTTTCGTATGGTTGTGTAGAGCTTGTATTTGATTGATATGGGACTGTGTGAGGAGTTTGATTAGGTTGTTGCTTTGGATTTCTTCTTCGATTTTGGTTCTATTCGGATCTAGGGTTTTCCTCTGCCATGAGTGTTAATGTTGGAAGATTGGTCTCTTTTATGGTTTTACATTCGTGTTCATGGATTCGATTTCTGAGTAGGTATTTTGGACGAATCATTGGAACCACTCTTGACTGGGGAGTTGGATGGTTGAATTCCAATTTGGTATTGTACGATTGCTGTTGAGATTTTATTCTTATTCAAGAATCGGTTTTGGCATTGATGTGGATTTTGGGATGTAATGAATTCTGGGTTTCCTGCTTACCGTGAGTGTGGGTCATGTTCTGTTCTTCAAGGTTGAGAAATTAATTTGGTTTCAATGTTTGATCTTATCAGAATGGGTTTTTGTGATCAAGGATTGAAATGAATTATGCCGTTTGGTTGATATTCCTACTCTGTTGCTATGTCATCGGATTTGGACCAGGAATGCTTTTCCGGTGTTGTATCAGGTAAGCTTAGGATCTGTTCTAGTCTCTATTTGTGAATGAATTGGCTTAGATTCATTAAACCAATATAGACTAATCATAACTCTTAGTAGAGATTGTGCTGGGATTAGATTTAGCCTTGGGATTCTGACCTTGTTTTCTGAATTGAATGGATTTTTGGTTTAGAGATGGTTATAGTGTATGAATTGAACAATAGGTTGTTCTTATTTGCAAATGTGTTTCAATGGATTGAAACAGCAGGTTGGTTGCTATTTAGGGTTTGTTTAAACCTAGGTTTAATTTTGAGGTGTGGTTGGATTCTCCATTAATGATTGAGGAGGATGCTACTAGTTAGATCTATGGATTTTGTTCAGTTTTTAGCTTCGATATTGCATATTATGAGTCCATGGGTTACATTTTTAGAAGAGCCCAGCAGCCAGTCCCTACCCATCGTGACGACATAGTTTCGTTTTGTACTTAGTAGTGTCTATTTTTATATTCACTTATTGGACTTGTATATGTCTTGGGAGTGTTGTCGTGTGCCCTAAGGGGTTTTTGTATTGGTTGTTTCATCGTAAGTCGGACCGGTCCGCAGTCAGGTATGATTTACTTAGTTGTCATGTATATTGTGTCTATCTATATTTTGAGGCCTGAGGCCAATTAAACTGCGTGGTCGTGTTCTGTGTATGTGTAAATTGTCCGCCGGACAGGGGAGGTGCTGTCCGATTTTATATTGGATCAGCGGCTCCTGGGTCTCGGGGCGTGACACCAAGCCTAACCTTCTAATATGGAAATACAAAGAGATGACAAAATGAATTTACTTAAGGAATTCAAATGAAGTTTTGGCTAGAAATAATTTTGTACAGTTCATCATCAAAAGCCGTAGACCTCTTGGAATTTCAAGATTTTGATGATAGCTTCATAAAATTTTGAGCGCTAGCAGCATATCCGCCTTTTGAAACCTGTAACATTATGCCAAAGGAAGCTTCAACGACAGAACCATAAACTTTGTACCAAAGTGAACCTTCCAGATTTTTGCCACTGGGAGCTTCCAATTCAAATGAACCATATTGCATTTTGAAAACCATGTCACAGCCTTTAACTATCAAGAGCCAGTAAGCTTTATGAAATAAAGCAGCCTTCAATCGAGTAAAGCCAAACACATCCATCTTCAGTTTGATACAAAGCAACCAATTCTGAAAACCTCAATCCTGTAAACAGTCAATTCTGTAAACAATCATACTCAGCATAAATCATTCAGCAGACTATAAATAAACAAAATCATTTCTAAAAAGTTCTCCGGCCTGTAACTGAATTCTTTTTGATCAAAATTCTATGAACGATCACAATCTTCTGAAATTTTTTTTTAAGCAATCACTGATTTCTGATACGATTTTAAAACAAGCCTTCTGCAACAGCTATGTCTAAGGAATAGCAGCTGTGCCAGAAAAAAAGAAAGCAATTCAGGTCTTGGAAAACAACCACAGATATTGGAAAGCCATTTTATATCCAGCCATTTTACAGCAGCTTCTAAAATGGAGGTGAAACAACCTGATTTACTGCAGCAAATCAAAACTATGTCATGGTTTAGAGAAGTATCAGCATATTCTACCAGAACCCCTTGGACCCGTAGAATCTCCTGCTAGTAATCAGAATCTCCCTATATATTCAGCATCTCCTAATGGACTATAGCATCAACTTGCAAGCAGATTAGCGAGCAAAAGCAACATCAAGACAAAGCAGAGCTATACAATTTTAAATCACTCAGTAGTCTGATAGTTGATCAGGCTATTCGGATTTATATATAAGTCTATAATCTCCAGCTAGTATGTCAGTCTCCATTTGTATACGATAGCCAATCATAAAGAATACTTCAGATTGTAGCTGAATTTCCATATAAGTTTCAAAGGTTGAACAGCATAATATTCAGCAAATAACAGCCAAAATGTCGCATACTTTAGATTGCGTCCGGGAATTGCCAGATTTTTAATAACAAACCATTACCAAATATAACCGGGAAGCTCCCGCATATGAATTCCTTTTATCTTATCAGTTATGTCTGACAATTGGTAATTGATAGCCCTCCTAGGCAGCAAGCAGTTGCATTCATATAATGAGTCTACGGGTCAATCTGATATGTGGCAAACCCAAATTATCACTCTTACAGATACCATATAAGGTCTTATCTTCCTTCCAATCCATTAATATTCTTTCACCTTTAAAACCAAAAGCTTGGTTAGCGAGATGATCTGCCGCCCCATTTGCTTCTCTAAAAATGTGTGAGCACATCACTTTGTTCTTTCTGATCAGATTTTTTATTTTTAAAAAAATCTGCCGAAATTCCCATCCTATCTTTGGGGATTTGATAATCTTCAAGGCAACTAGTGAATCAGATTCAAGCCAAACTGGCCATAAATTGTGGGACTCACATATCTCTAGACCAGAACAGATTGCCACCAATTCCGCCATTAAATTGTTGCCAGGGCCTAGAAAACTGTATTTAGCCACTAAAAGATTACCTTTATAATCTCTGATGATTGCTCCATACGAGGCTTCCCCTGGGTTCCCTTTAGAGCATCTGTCCGTGTTCAGTTTAAAGATTCCCCTGCTTGGTTTCTTCCAGTACACTACTGAGATTGTATTCCGTATCTGAATTTTGAATTCTATTCCCCAATCCTTGGCAACCGACATATAACCTTCCCAATGCTTGTAGTTTATGATTCCTGCAATCTTCCCCATGTGTATATAGTGTATTATATCCTTACAGATCTTTTTCCCCTCCATTTTGATTTCTCGGTGCTTGGAGTCATTTCTAGCACTCCACAAATGCCATAATATTAGATGAGGTAATGCTTCTTTGATATGTCCACCTTTTCGCCAGTTTTGTCCAGTTTTCCAAACCTCCCATGGCCGAAATCTGTTCAAAGAGAAAACATGAGTGAAATAAGACCACACCTCCTTGGCAATAGGTCCAGAAAAAAGTAAGTGATCCTAGGATTCTGATGAGCTGCAGCATTGACATTTAGAAACTAATTGGATTCCTCTTCGTTTTAGAATATTGTCCACAGGGAGCCTTTTTTTCTGAAAGCGCCATGCGAAGATTGATATGTTTACTGTAAGGATACCACTCCGTATTGCAGAATTAATGAGCTCTATAGGCTGGACTTGTCGCAATCTGTTCCATGCAGATTTTAAGGAGAAAGAACCATCCATCGATAATTTCCAAACTATCTGATCAGAATCCTCCTGCTGAATAGGAAATCCATTTATTTCTGCAGTTATATTCTTTGGTAAAAAAGAGTTCAGTTGGTTCCACATCCACTTCCCATTATCTATGAAATCTGATGTTACTGAATTAGCCTTTCCTGTTATCAGTTTGAACTGATATAAATGGCCACTATCCAGCCAATTGTCATACCATAGATTAACTTTTCCTTCTCCCAAAATCCATCCCACGTTTGATTCTGCCAACTCACGAATTTTAAGCATCCTTTTCCAACAAGTCGATGCACTGCTTTTGGCAGTAACAATTACTGGATGTATCTTTTTGCAATACTTCCTTTTCAAATATGCTGCCCATGGAGTTGATTTCTCCCTAAATCTAAACTATAACTTGACTGCCGTTGCTGTGCTAGTATCAGCCAAACTCCTTAGCCCTAAGCCTCCTTCCATTTTCGGATGACAAACTGCCTTCCAAGCTATCCAATGCGTTTTTTTAATTGAATCCGATGACCCCCAGAGGAAATTTGCAAAGATCATCTCCAGTTTATGTAGTATTGACAGTAGTGGAAGGGTCACTTGTAACAAATACAATGGTATAGAGCATAGCACACTTTGAATCAGGATGAGCCTACCACTATACGAAAGTTTTGATAAGTTCCATCGAAGCAGCTTTTTTCTTATTTTATCTACCAAAGGATGATAATATGTCGACTTTGGTTTACCACTATGAATGGGAGTTCCCAAGTAAATTATTGGCCAAGCTCCTTCAATAAATCCTGTGACCCCAGAAATTAAGTTTCTTCGCCTAAGAGAGATGTTTTTAGAAGGGTAAACCAAGCTCTTCCCTGCGTTTATAGCTTGGCCCGATTGAATCTCATAAGAATTAAGAAAAGTTTTGATCTTTTTGATACAATCTAAAGAGCCATTCATAAATATCATTATCTCATCCGCAAAGGCTAAGTGAGAAACTCTCATGTCACAACCCATGGCAAACCATAATCTGGGATTACTAGTGAAGAGCTTATCCAGTCCTCTAGATAGAAGTTCCGCAGCTATAATGAATAAGAAGGGAGAGATAGGATCACCTTGCCTGAGCCCCCTTTTTGACTGAAAAAAACCTGAAAGCTGACCATTAATTCTCACCGAAAACCAGCAATGAGCAACACATCCCTTAATGAGATTGATAAATGATGTTGAAAAGCCAAAGGCTAGCATTATTCTAAAAAGCAGGCTCCACTGAATACGGTCAAAAGCTTTTGCCATGTCTAATTTCAGAATCAAATTACCTCCCCTCACGTGATGGTTAATTTTGTGATTTAATTCCTGAGCTAGGAGAATGTTATCTGATATCAGCCTTCCTTCCACAAAACCACTCTGTACTGGTGAAATTATCTTATGAAGAACTGTTCTCAGTCTATTTGCCAAACATTTTGAAATGATTTTATAGGAAACATTACAAAGGCTGATAGGTCTAAAATTTTGCCAATTTTGAGCATTTTCCACTTTTGGAATCAGTACAATTGTCGTGGCATTCATCCCTTTTGGTAATGGCTCACCTTTAAAATAATCTACCACTGCTTGACATACATCTTCTTTGACAATATCCCAACATGAAGTATAAAAAAAGGAAGAAAATCCATCTGGACCAGCTGCACTATCTTGATCCATTTCTTCAATAACTTGTTTAATTTCCTCCATATTTGGTATTGCTAACATCTTTGCATTCTCCATGTTATTAATTAGCATAGGAATGTTGGTCAAATCTGCTGCTTCTCCATCGAAATTTTCACCTGTTAATAGATTTTCAAAGAATTTTGCTCCAGACTCTCTGATTTGTTCTGGCTCATTTAAGCAAGTTCCTTCATCCCAAATCCTATAAATTCTGCTGGCCATCTTTCTTTTTTGAACCAAGGAGTGGAAAAATTTTGTGTTGCTATCTCCTTCCTTCATCCATTTTATTGCAGCTTTTTGTCTCCAAAAATCTTCTTCCATTTTCATGGTTTTAAAAAGGTGAGCTTGCCATTTATTCCTATTGATCTTATTCTCCTCAGAAGGATTCAAGTCAAAATTTTTTTCTGCTTTTGAAAACTGCTCCTCTGCCTTTTGAATATTATCTTGGATGTTCCCAAAAACCTCTTTATTCCACCACTTCAAATGATTTTTTAGCCTCTTCAATTTGAACTGCAGTTTTGACAATCCAGAACCGAAACTGGGCAGATTCCAATTTAATCTCACAGTTTGCATAAAACCTTGGTGTCTTGTCCACATCCTTTGAAATCTGAAGGAAGCTATAGGTTTTTCAAAATTCGGGAAAGAGATCAAGAGGGGGCAATGATCAGAAGCTGCTCGACTTAGATGCTCTACCTTGACTGAGTAATTCTGGTCTTGCCAAGATGGTGATAACATAATTCTGTCCAACCGTTTCCAAACTTTATTATTTGTCCAGGTGAAGGAATCCCCTACAAATCCAGCATCTTGGAGCCCCGTGAGCATTATGAAGTTGTTGAAATCTTCTATTTCCCCTGACCTGTTAATAGACCCTGCTGAGTGCTCCCTAGCATTTGTAATAACATTGAAGTCCCCTCCAACCATCCATAGCTCTTCTCCGGTTGGCTTAATATTTTCTAAACTCTCCCATAGGACATATCTGCTTACCCTGGTGCATTTAGCATATACTATCGTGAGCAGAATGTCAGCAGGAAATAAGACAGATTTCAAATGGAGGTGAAAGAATTGCTCATGATCTGCCAAAACTGTACAACTTATATTGTGATTATGAGCAAACCAAATTTTCCCTGCACAGTTTGAAATAATGGAAGCATATCCCAATCTTTTTGACATAATATTGGAATCCAATGCTATAAAAGGTTCTAAAATTCCAAGAAAATTCAAATTGAATTGCTTTTTAAAGAACAAAATTCTTCTGATAGATGCCGAATTACCTATTCCCCTAATATTCCATATCATACCTGCCATTTAATCAATCTCAGAGAGAGAAGCTTGTAATGCTTTAGTCTTACTCCTGGTAACTCTTTGGAAAATTTCTGGATGCTCAGTCATGCTTTTTGAATCATAATACAAAGAAGACATCTTATTCTTGTCCAGGGGGAGTGAAGAGGATCTGCGCAAGTTTCTTCCTTCCTCCTCTTCAATACCAGATTCCATCATAAATGATTTGTGTTTTACTTCTCCCTCTATCTCCTCCATTAGTAAAACAGAATCTTTAGAATTTCTTTGAAAATCTTCTTTCTGTTCTTCCTTTTGCTTTGATAATGTGAGGCTTTCAGTATCTTCCTGATCTTGAATGTGTTTCTCATTGTGGTTCCATTTAGGATTTTCTGCTGTCACTTCCTCATTGGCAATCCATTCTTCCTCTGTCTTGTTATTTATAAATTGAATATCCGAAAGTTCTTCAATGCTTTCTTCATCTGTTACATTCTGTTCCCCTTGATCATTCTTCTTTAAATTTCCAACCTCTGGAATTGATTAGCATTTCTCTCCCTTGCTTTACCTTCCTCATTTTTGGAATTGATAAGAGCTTTCTTTTTGCTCCAAATATAATTGTCGGCCGTATGAAAGTTGTGACCTTTTAATCCCTTGGGAGCATCTTGCTTCCATTTATCAGTTATAAAACCTTGAGGTTTAGCATTTGGCCACTTCGCATTTTCCAAGCCCTTTTCTTCAAAAATTTGTTTTCCATTTGTTCTCTTTTGATTTATATCAGCTTCTATTTCTTTTGCTTGTCACCCTTCCATTCAGGCTCTGGTTTATTCCCTAATATGTAGCAATCATCAATAGAATGGCCTAAATGCATGCAATGCTGACAATAATTGGGGAGTTTTTCAAATATAACATGCTGGATTCTCCTCTCTTCACCTATACCAATCCAAATTTCTTCAGTCTTTGGCTTTAACAGATCAATTTCGACACAAACCCTCGCCATTGAAAGCCTTGAACCATCTGCAGTGGCCTCATCCAGCTTTATTGGTTTCCCTACTACCCGAGCAATGGAGAAGAGGCTTCTTTTATTGAAAAGTTGAATTGGCAAGTCCGGCAGTTGAATCCATGCCGGCACAAGTGAGGATTCCGCCTCATATGAGAAATAAGGAGACCATTTGAAAATTCTTAGTGGGATCCCTGCAATCATCCAAACTCCTCTTGTCCATAATCTTGCCATATCGTCATTGGAGTTTAGATGTATAAAGATATATCCCGCTCTTAAGAATCGAACATTATACATACTCGAAAGCCCTAGATTCTTGAAAGATTGTAGGACAGCAACATAACTTGGGCGTAGACCTGAAAATTTTCCAATCAAACAGTATTTGTAAGGCTCGGACAGATCGGCTATCTCTTCTTCTGAGAAAAAGATTCCTGGCTTGTCATTATAAATCATAATCGGCTTGAAATCATCTCCTATGTCGTCGAAGTTCTTCTTTGACGCTCGGGGCGAAGCCGGTTTAACTACTGATGCATATGATGGTTTATCAGTAGAGGTCTTGGTATTCGGAGGGGCCGTGAGGATCTGGGAGATGGAAGAAAGAGGGAGAGCCATCGCCGGCTGCCAGAGGCGCCGGCAAAGGCCCGCGGCGCAAAAGCGCCCGAGTCAGCTGAAATCGCTCACGAATCGCCAATCGCCCGAGTCCGAGAAAAAAAACGCCCACCTGTTTTTCCTTCCTTCCGTATAGTGCTTCGTACGGTGCCATCCCGATAGTAGCCTGATAACTGTTGTTATAAGCAAACTCTGCTAGGCTCAGGTATCGACACCAGCTTCCCTTGAAATCCAAGGCATAAGCTCGTAGCATGTCCTCTAATATCTGGTTTACTCTTTCAATCTGCCCGTCAGTCTGTGGGTGAAAGGCAGTACTGAATTTCAGTCTCGTACCGAGAGCCTTCTGTACGTGTTCCCAAAAATCTGAAGTAAATCGACCATCCCTATCAGAGATAATGGTCTTGGGAACCCCGTGCAGTCGGATAATTTCCTTGACGTACAGTTGAGCCAGCTGCTCCACTGAGTAGGTCATCCGGATAGCCAGAAAATGGGCAGACTTGGTGAGTCTGTCCACAATAACCCATATGCCATCATATCCATTCGTTGTTCTAGGTAGCCCAGAGATGAAATCCATGGAGATGTCTTCCCATTTCCAATCGGGAATAGACAGAGGTTGCAGAACTCCTCCAGGCCTCTGGTGTTCTGCTTTGACCCTCTGGCAGGTCAAACACATACTGACATAGTGGGCTACATCTCGCTTCATACCGGACCACCAAAACTTGCTCTTCAGATCTTGATACATCTTGGTAGACCCAGGATGCATCGCATAAGGTGTTCCGTGAGCTTCCTCGAGAATCCTTGTCCATAAGTCAGAGTCGTCAGGAACACATAATCGATCCCGAAGATATAAGACTCCGCTGTCTGAAATCCTAAATCCATCGTCCTTACCTTCGAGAACTTCTTGTTTGATTCTCTGCAGACTCGGATCATGATTCAGCTTTTCCAGAATATCGTCGAATAATGTTGGCGCAATCATCAGGGTGGACAACTGTCCTGATATGATTTCAATCCCGTAATTCATAATTTCTTCCCCTAAGGGTTGGGACAAAGCTGATAAAGACATCAAAGCAGCACATGATTTTCTACTGAGAGCATCGACTACCTTGTTGGCTTTTCCCGGATGGTACAGGATTTCACAATCATAATCCTTGACCAATTCCAGCCATCTGCGCTGTCTCATATTCAGATCTTTCTGGGTGAAGAAATACCGCAGACTCTGGTGATCTGTATAAACTTTACACTGAGTTCCATATAGATAGTGCCTCCATATTTTCAGTGCAAAGACCATCGCTGCTAACTCTAAGTCATGGGTAGGGTAATTTCTTTCATGTTCCTTCAGTTGCCTAGAGGCATAGGCAATTACCTTCCCATTTTGCATAAGCACAGCTCCGAGTCCAAGTTTGGATGCGTCGCTGTACATATCGAAACCCATATCGCTCTCTGGAAGAGTCAATATTGGAGCGCTAGTCAGCCTCCTTTTCAGTTCCGTAAAGCTCTTTTCACATTCCTCGGTCCATACATATTTCTTGTCCTTCTTTGTAAGAGCTGTCATAGGGGCTGCAATCCGAGAGAAGTTCTCTACGAATTTTCTGTAATAGCCTGCTAGCCCGAGGAAACTTCTGATTTCACTGACATTCTTGGGTCTAGTCCAGTTACTCATGGCTTCGATTTTAATTGGGTCCACCATTACTCCTTTCTTGGAGATAACATGTCCCAAGAATGATACTTGATCATGATAATAGGCAACCCAACTCATATTATGTTTTCCGTAATATTCGTCCTTATGTGTCGCATGATCAACATTGGGTAACTGAGATTTTATTTATTATATCACTTAAAATTTATTTTTATTAATTCTTATAAGTCTACATACAAAACTAGTCCAACTCAGCGAGCCAGATGGGCTGCCGTTATGCCCAACATAAAGAATAGCATAGCGACGACTACTACCTCCTCGCTCATCTCCCTTTGGCCCGCCTCAGGATCCTCTACTGTTCCCATCGGGTCTTCTTCTTCGATCTCGAGAATCTCCTCGTCCGCCTCAATATCTTCCTCGAACATCTCCAGCATCTCTGGATCCTCCTCGAAGAGCTCGGGATCCTCCTTGAAGGGCTCGGGATCCTCCTCGAATGGCTTGGGATCCTCCTCAAATGGCTCGGGATCCTCCTCGAAGGGCTCGGGATCCTCCTCGAATGGCTCGGGATCCTCCTCAAAGGGCTCGGGGTCCTCCTCGGACGGCTCGGGATCCTCCTCCGAGTCTCCCAGGTCTTCTGGGAACTCATGGCGGAGTAGCTGCCTACATAAGTCCGCATATGAGATACAGCATCTGTGCTGTCCCCAGATCTGATGCGCAACCTCTCTTGCCCGGTTGGGCAATGAACGAAGTAAAGCTCCGATCCTATGATCGTCCATGACTGGAAACCCTTCCCGCTCCAGTTTCCAGAAGAGTCGATCCAAAAACCCTATGTTGCCTTGAATTCCCCGAGTCGGCCAATACTCAACTGCCTCTATCTGCTCCAGCAGCTCGCGGCACCTCTCAGTGTAGTCCTCATGCAACATCTGGAATTGAAAAGAAAATGACATGGTTAGTACTAAACCATTCCTTTTTCAATTCGCAAATATATAGAGGAAAACACACACCCAATCGGTGTAGTTTACCCTAGTGATTACAATATGTAACCACCCTCTTACCCCAAATTCTAAATTATTAATGAACGCATATATTTATATAAGAGGAAGTATTGTTCATGTTCACATATCTTACAATTACTAGTCATTGTCTATCATACAGGTAATAAATAAACTAATGTGAGAATTAATACTACTTTCTCTTGTTATGCAAGCATAAATCATCTCTATATATCATTACTGTACATGAAATAAAATAAGGCGAGGTTAGGATCTCTTACTTGGAAGCGGCAGGATGAAGCTTGATGTGTGTGTGGTGGAGGGTGTTGGATTGATAGAGTCGATAGAGGGGGGGTGAATATCGACAAAACTTTTTCGAATTTATGGAGAGAGTAATTTGCACAGCGGAAATAAACACAATACGCGAACACAGTATTTTTTTACTTGGTTCGGAGCCTAGGTCGACTCCTACTCCAAGGCCCACGATCGTTGATCGTTTACTTTGGGCAATTCTATATGAACGCAAAATCAGTTTACAGAAAGAGATTTACAAGTACAGCACTATGTCAAAAACATGAAGCACTTAGAAAAACTCAAAAATCCCTATTAGATATGTTGTTCACCCATAAATGTTTTTTGATATATGTCAAAGGGGGAGGATAGGTCAAAGTTAATAGTTAAGTTAATTGTTGTTTTATAACACAATTATTCAGGGGGAGTATGAGAATTTTTTTTTCAAAATTACATTGGTTTTAGACTTTATACTGTTCAGAATTGCTATGTTTTATTGGTCTTAACCTTCTTGCTTAAACTGTTGTAATTTTTACTTAACTTTGAAATGTGTTGCCATAAATCAAAAAGGGGGAGATTGTTGGTGCAGGAAGCACCATATCGAACCTTGTTTTGATATTGGCGAAGGGTTCAAAGTTAAGTATTATTGGTGATCTAACAATGTTACTTGAGTGTGCAGAAAGAAGTCCTGGCGAAGGGATGCTAGGCACCTGGCGAAGGAATGCCAGGAAACAAAGACCTAGCGATGGGCTGCTAGGCACCAGGCGAAGAACTGCCAGGAAACAAAGACCTGGTGAAGGACTGCTGGGCACCTAGTGAAGGGCTGCTAGGAGTCGAAGACCTAGCGAAGGACTGCTAGGCACCTGGCGAAGGAATACCAGGATACAAAGCCCTAGCGAAGGACTGCTAGGCACCTGGCGAAGGAATGCCAGGATACAAAGCCCTAGCGAAGGACTGCTAGGCACCAGGCGAAGGACTGCTTGGTACTGAAGACCTGGCAAAGGACAGCTGGGCACCTGGCGAAGGACTGCTGGGCAAAAGTCCAACCGGAGGAGCCGGTTTGCAACAGGTAAATTCTCCTGAGAGGAGTAGGTGAGGACGCGTTCCCCATCGAGGGAACAGTAGGCGTCGGTTCGACCTAGGGCTCCATTTTAGAGACCCAAAGTCAGAACCAAGACAGCTACGACTGTAAGAATCACTAACATTTTTGCTTTATCTTGTTTAGTACTAACCCTGGATGCAGGACCGAAGGAACGAGTGTCTGCAGCTCAGAAAGCCTCAAAGGAGTGAGGCAGCAGCTGGGTTGGGCGCCCGGAAGGACCCGGGCGCCCTAAGTACAAGCCAAATATGAGTTCAGTAAAAGTACGCTTCGGAAGCATACTGGGCGGGGCGCCCCCATGCTCCCTGGCGCCCCCATGCACTCGGGTGCCCCGGATGCTCCGGGCGCCCCTGGCTCAAGCCAACGAAGCGGATAGAGTCAAGTCAGCGAGAAGCCAGCGGATCGAGTCAACCCGGGCGCCCCCTGCGTCCCGGGCGCCCCCACAGTCAACTCTCAGCCCTATTCGAGTGGGATAAGGGCTGACCGAGAGTTGCTCGGATCGGCTGACACGTGGGTGGGTGCCCCCAACGTTCAGGGCGCCCCAGGAGGCAATAAATAGCCCCTCGACCCCAAGGCTTCAGACATCACTGCTTCCAACGCCAATACGCTCTTCTACTCAAGCGATTTGTTCCGGAAACCTCCCAACTCGAGATACAAGCGCTGACGACGTCCCTCTGCTCCGAGAAACATTCCACACCGGACGTCGGTAACGAAGAGCTGTCCTTTTAAGTTTACTGTACTGCAATTGTAACATCTATTTGTAAACCTTTTTGCGCACATATAGAATTGCCCGCAGTAAATGACCAACGACCGTGGGCCTTGAAGTAGGAGCCGACCGCGACTCCGAACCAAGTAAAATCTTGGTGTTTGTGTGTTGTTTAGTTTTAAAATTTTTCACTGCGTATTCTTTTTTTCAATCGGAAACGATTTACGATATTCACCCCCTATATCGTATTCTCTCGATCCAACAAATACAACAATTTCGAGATCATTCTGAGCTTTCCAAGTGACGACAAAGTGCTAAAGATGATGCTCTGTGACCAGGGAGGCTCCGAGAGGAAGTGCGTGTAGGACCGGTGAATCAGGTATTTTCTTTAATTATGGTCTATTTTAAATTTCATATTATATGTTACAAGTGCAGGGAGAGAGGACACTACAAGAATTAGTGTCCTACTCATAAGACTCGATCTACACCACCGGCGACAATGGAGGTATCGGTGCCAGGAGTCTGGAGGGACAAGAGCCATATAAAATGCTTCAAATATCAAAAGCACGGACACTACAAGAATCAGTGTCCA
Source organism: Boesenbergia rotunda (assembly GCA_024364735.1). Lineage (NCBI taxonomy): Eukaryota > Viridiplantae > Streptophyta > Magnoliopsida > Zingiberales > Zingiberaceae > Boesenbergia > Boesenbergia rotunda. Next base: position 73,132 of record JAGFNQ010002022.1, on the reverse strand, counting down.
TCAAAGGTACGAAAAATTTACGTTCGTAAAAATTTTCAAATTCCTGCACTGTCTTATGATAATAACTTAGATAATTTTTCTAAAAATTAAACTATGTGTATAGTCAAATCAATATTTTGCATGACCAATTACAAAAAGTAGATAATGTTAAAATATCAGAAATTAACCTTTTAATCCTTAATATCAATGCAGTAATTGTTGGATCGAGAAGAACGATAGAGGGGGGGGGTGAATATCGTAAAACGTTTTTGGATTCGTAAAGAGAATAAGCAGCGGAAAATAGAGGAACACACAAACCAAACACAGGCGATTTTACTTGGTTCGGAGTCGCGGTCGGCTCCTACTCCAAGGCCCACGGTCGTTGACCGTTTACTACGGGCAATTCTATATGTTCGTAAAAGTTTACAGAGAGATATTACAGTTGTAAACTGGGAATTAAAAATTACGCTCTTTTGTTACCGACTCCCGGTGTGGATTGTACTTCTAAGCAGAGAGTCGTCGTAGGCGTTGGAATCTCGAGATGGGAGATTTCTGGAGCAGAGCGCTTGAGTAGAAGAGCGTATTGGCGTTGGAAAGTTGTGTTGAGAAGCCTTGGGGGTCGAGGGCTATTTATAGCAGTCTGGGGGGCCCTGGACGTTGGGGGCGCCCTCTACGTGGCCTTCGATCCGCAACAATCTCGGTCAGACCTTATCCCGCTCGAGTAGGGCTGAGGTTTGACTTTGGGGGCGCCCGGGACGCTGGGGGCGCCCCGGTTGACTTGGTTTGCTGGCTTCTCGGCCGGTTCACTTAGTTGGCTTGAACCCAGGGCGCCCTGGGCACTGGGGGTGCCCGAGACACAGGGGGCACCCTGGCCAGTAAGCCTTTGAAGCACTTTTTTGTTTACTGCTTTGCCTTGACCTTGGGGGCGCCCGGGACCTCCGGGGCGCCCTACTCAGCTGCTGCCTCTCTCCCATGAGGCGTTCTGAGCTGCAGAGATTCGTTCCTTTGGTCCTGCATCCAGGGTTAGTTGCAAATACAATAAAACAAGAATATGTTATGATTATACAACCTTAGCTGCCTTGGTTCTGACTTTGGGTCTCCAAAATGGAGCCCTAGGTCGAACCGACGCCTACTGTTCCCTCGACGGGAACGCGTCCTCACCTACTCCTCTCAGGAGAATTTACCTGTTGCCAACTGGCTCCTCCGGTTGACTTTTGCCCGGCAGTCCTTCGCCAGGTGCCTAGCTGTCCTTCGCCAGGTCTTCAGTACCAAGCAGTCCTTCGCCTGGTGCACAGCAGTCCTTCGCCAGGTCTTCGGTTCCAAGCAGTCCTTCGCTTGGTGCCTAGAAGTCCTTCGCTAGGTCTTCGATTCCTAGCAGCCCTTCGCTAGGTGCCCAGCAGCCCGTCGCCAGAACTTAGGGTTTCAGTGCCTAGCAGTCCTTCGCTAGGTGCCTAGCAGTCCTTTGCTAGTACTTCAATCTGCACACTCAAGTAGCATGTTAGATCAACAAACATCTTAACTTTTGAACCCTTTGCCATTTATCAAAACACAGGTTCGACTTGGGTGTTGTCTGCACCAACAATCTCCCCCTTTTTGATTTATGGCAACCCGATTCAAAAAGTTAAGTTAATTCATACAGTTGATATAACAGTTTAGTTCCCTCCCCTGGAAGGAATCTCCCCCTAGGTTTTTCAAAGGTTCGTGGGGTTTAAAAAAATCTAGGTCAAAATAATGGAATTAATTTTTCAATACTTAGATCATTTTTCAAAAGAATTTTTTGAAAAATATTTTCCAAAAAGATTTTAGTTGGGCACTTTGGAAATTTTATACCAAAAAAATTTTCTCAAATACGTCCTGAAGGTAGGCTTTATACTTAGAAACTTTTCTATTAGAGAAGTTTAGACATAAGTACTTAGAGATATTTTGAACATAACTTAAGTTTAAGTACTTAAAAAGCTTTTGAAAACTGCTTGGGTCAAGTACTTAACAAAAATTTTGAAAACAATTTAGATCAAGTACTTTTGAAACAGTTTTGGAAAAACATAGATTTAAGTATAAAAAAACTAGGTTTAAGTACTTTGAAATAGTTTTGAAAAAAACTGGGATTACGTAATTTTAAATAGTTTTGAAAAAACTTAGATTAAGTACTTTTTGAAGTAGTTATTTCAAAAAACTTAGATTAAGTACTTTGAAATAGTTTTAAAAAACTTAAAAAAACTTAGATTAAGTACTTTGAAATAGTTTTAAAAAACTTAGATTAAGTACTTTGAAATAGTTTTAAAAAACTTAAAAAACTTAGATAAGTACTTTTTGAAGAAAGGATAAAGTTTGAAAATTTTGAAATTTGAAAAAAACTTAAAATTTTAAAGCTTATCTCCTTTCCTATCTCTCCCCCTTTTCCATATATAAAAAATAAAGCAATATAGCAAAAATAAATTGCATAAGGATATGACAAAAGAATAATGTACTGTACTGAACCAATTCAAGATATACACTGAACCAAACCAATTTTAATTATCTCTTTAGGGTCCTGTTTAACCCAATTAGCTACTTACTAACTGTTATAAATAGTAATTTTCGCTAGGGTTAGTCAAGTTAAGTGTTCTGTTCAAGTTAGATTTTCTAAGCTTGATACTTAACTTGATTACTGTTTACGTTGTATTTAGTGCCCCAATTACTGCAGATGCACTGACTTAAAGCATCTTGAATTAAGGCAAAGACCTAAGCATCTCAACCCATTCTAGGTTATCAGTCAAAAGTACCCTAAGGTGCTTGTGAGATGCTGGCTTCTAGATCTATAGGTGCATGCAGTTCTAGGGTTAGGGCCTAAAGCTAAGTCCATTTTCCAAAAAGCCCTAGGTTTGAAGGGGGTAGTTTTAAATAAAACTAAGTCAGAAAATTGATTTTAAAATTGTAAAATGATTTTGAAAATTAAGTAAAGCAGTTTTAAAATTATTTTAAAAACTGATTTTCAAATCAAGTAAAGCAGTAAGAAAACCAAAAGTAAAGTAAACCTATTTTACCAAGCATAATCACTGATAAAGATCAGATAATCATGAAAGAGCAAATAGTCAACTCCATAAATCAGCTGGTCAAAGGAGAGGACCAGGATAGTCACACCATAATCAGACACAAGTCAACCCTACTGAGTAGGGACAGTCAAACAATCACTAGTACAATGCCAATCAAATCTAGGAGGAGGGACCGGGATGATCAGAAGAGCCTGGTTGCCAGGATCGAAATAGCGACATCATCTCATGATATTGTGCATCGCTAGTCTCCCTATCGGCTCTGCGGGCACTCATGTACTCAGTGTAATAGGCCTGATTTGCCTCCATTTCTTCAGCATGATTTGCCTCCACTTCCTCCCGGAGGCTCTGGATCTGTGTCTCAAGTCGCGTCACTCTCTCGTAGAGTGTCGGTGGAGGGGGCTCGTCTATGTGCTCTCGAACCTTAGCTGCCAAATTTGCTACATCGACCTCAACGTCCTCATCCGAGTCGATCTGGGGTCCGGCTCTCTGACGCCTCCACGACAAAACCCCGGTACCCGATACCTCTATACCAGCTAAGGAAAAGTTTCTAAAACCTATTTCATCGAAGTCAGTCATCACGGCCATCTCACCTTCGGTGATGTTACGACCGTGATGATGAAGAATGGAAGTGATGATGTGGCAATAGGGGGTGCGTACCCGTCCCTGAGTGGTAACACTGGACGCATGTAGAATCGTATGGAACATGTGGAGTCCAATGTCGATATCAAGATGATGGATCAATGCATATAGGAGGAAGGTGTGAAATGGTCGCATGGTAGCGACGTCTCTAGTGGATAAAGGCAGAATGCAGCGGACTAGAACTCTATATAGAGCGTAGTCCTGTACCTGAAGGTCAACAGACTGAAATCGTCTGGCCAAGGGGTTTCTAGCATGCCTATAGAAGTAGGAGTGTAGAGTATCTAGGGTAATGTGAGAGTAGGGAGCATCAAAGGGAGGATCCCTAGGAGGGTAACAGCAAAAGGTGGACTGTGAGAGTCGTAGTCCAAGAAATCGGTTGAGCAACGAAGGTGTGATTGTCAAGGGTATCCCTTGAACGGTGGTGACGAACATAAGACCATCCTGTCTAATTATGTTGTTATAGAATTCTGCACATAAGGATGTGTTAATTGGATGAGTGCAGAATACAAGGTTGTCTAATTGGTAAAAGTTGATAACATTCATGGCCAAGGGACAAGATTGAGTGAAGAATTGCCTATTTAGGTAACTTGTCTTTATGGGTTTATATGTTGTTCGAGCAAATCTATTGCAAAGTTCTAAGGTTGGGAACCTAGGATCGGGACTAGGTTCGGTACCGGGGTTTGATAGGTTTGCTCGGCGTTTTCTAAAATAAGAAGTATGCATTTAACCGAAAGGAATTGAGAAAAATAATTTTAAATGCGAAAGGGAAAGAGAAAAAAAATTATACCGAGTAGCTGTTTGGGGAGGCATGGTCGAGGTTGAGGGAGCAAGAGAGTCACTTGGGAGGTGTTAGTTCGCCTTGAATGAGAAGAATTGGAGAAGTGAAGGGTTTTGGTTGTGGCAAATGAGTGAGGCTTGGGGGCCTTTTATAGAGTTCGGCCGGGCGCCCTGGAGTGAGAGGGCGCCCCGGTCCGTGAGGGCGCCCGCCGTAGGCTTCAGCTGCCATTTGGCAGCTTTCCGCTTTTGACCATGTCTATGGGGGCGCCCGTGAGGACCCGGGCGCCCTGGTCAGTTGCTTTTGCAGCTTTTTGTCTTGAAAGAGAGAAAAGGGAAAAGGAGGGGGCGCCCGAGGGTTCACGGGCGCCCGGGCTAGATTAGATTGACTTGTTTGACTGCTTTTGACCAGCTTTAACCAGATTTGACTTGTTTGACTAGTTTTGTCTAATTTGACCAAGTCCATTTAGTTATAACTTATAAGGTTTAGTGTTTGTACTTGACAAAAATATCAGATGAGTTTTAGTTAAATTAAACCTAGCTGTCTCATTCAAATCTAGGGTTATCAATCACGTTAGCCTTATAGGTTTTGTGAGACAGGTTTTAATAGATAGAATTATTTTGAAGGATCATGATTTATTTTGAAAAAGTTAAATTAATTCTGAAGACAGTTGATCTTGAGTTTATTTTGAAAAAAAATGTTTGAATCTACAATTAACTGAAAATTTGTGTTAGATTCGAATTTGACAAAGAATAATTTGAATTTGAATTTAGAAATCGACTTCCAAGTCTTGGCGAGGCACTAGGCCTTCTTTGGCCATAGCTTATTGGATCATCAACCCTTTCCTTGACAAAGCCTTTTAATGAAATTTCATTTTCAAAACTATTTTTTGAAAAATTCTGGTCTAACTAGTTTGGGTTTTGGATCGGTAGCTTCGGCTAATTTCACCAGTCTAAAGAGACCAAGTATACTTGACCTTATTAGAATTGGCTTCCCTAACGTACTATCATCTCACCGCCACCCAATACTATGTTGTTCAACTTTCAGTTAAGTTGGTTCAGTCCTTAAACTAACCAGCCCTAAGTCTAAGCATGGTAAATTACAGAAGTTAAATAGACAAGCAATCAAGCAATTTAAAAACAAGAGTAGAAATTTATTTAACTATGAGTATTGTTTTTAATTTGGCTCCCCTGGACTAAAGCCACGATAATGGTTTGGCAAGATGTGAATCTTGTCCTTGGGGATCCAATACTGATTTGATCCAGTTTGTTTGTTCAGGCACAGTTTGGGTACCCATGCCTGAATTTTAGGTCTGGACTGGTTCAGTACAGTATAGTATGATCTTTGTCTAGACTTGGTTCTATAGCCTAATCCGGATCGATTTAGAACCGACTTCTGTTTTCCAAGGATCATGTCAAGACCCTTGGAACCAGAAGTGAACCGTTCTAAGGCTGATCTAAGGTCCTTGACTTGAGTTTTCAAGGAGGAGTTCTCTTTCTCAAGTTTTTCAACTTGAGTAGAGGTTCCTTCTTGAACCTTCTCAGTTAAGGATCTAGAGTCAGCTCCCTCTTTTAGGAATTTTACTTCCTGTCGGAGAGATTCGACTCGGAGTTTAGCTTTCGCCAAGTCTCGAGAAAGATACGCAATTAATTCATTTAACTGATTTCTAGTAATACCACTTACAGTTATTTCTCCATATCCTCTGAAAATGTAAGTTTGCCGTCGTCCGGCTCTGATATTGACTCGGTCTCGATTTGTTCTTTTCATTTGAGGGTTCAGCTATTTCTTCCTTTCTTCAGCTGGCTTTTCTTCTGTTGGTCTGGTTCTTTAGTTCTTTGTAGTAGTCCCTAGCTAGCCGAACCAGCTTCGGTCGATTTCCCTCACTGTCTTCTGAGTCTGAGTCTGAATCAGACTCGGGTGCAGGTTGAGGCTTCTTCTTGGTTGTCTTTCCAGCTTTACCTGCAACAAAAGCGATGCCTTTCTCGGCCAGATTGCAGTTAGTCTGCTCATGTAACTCAAGTTCTGAAAACAGTTCATCTAATTTAATTTTTGAAAGGTCCCTTGAAACCTTGTATGCATCTACCATAGATGCCCACAAGGTGTTTCTCAGGAAAGCGTTAAGAGCGTACCTTATCATGTCACGGTTTTTTACCTTGTGACCGATTGTGTGTACTCCGTTCATTAACTCCTGAATTCTGGCGTGGAGCTGGGCTGCTGTTTCGTTGTCGTTCATCATGATCGTGTACAGCTTGTTCAGGAGGAGATCTCTCTTGCTGATTCGAGTATCTGAAGTTCCTTCGTGCAGCTCGATCAGCTTACCCCACAGCTCCTTTGCACTGTTGAATGGTCCTACCCGATTCAACTCTTCCTTGGTCAGGCCGCATTGAAGTGTCTGGGTTGCTTTTGCATCAACTTCAATTTTTCTTTTCAGAGCGGTGTCCCACTCAGCGTAAGACTGGGGCACTCCTTCATCATTCTTTGGAATCTCCAGTCCAGACTGGATGATTATCCACATGTCCACCTGAGTTTTCAGGTGGACCTCCATCCGACTTTTCCAGTAGGAGAAGTCCTCCCCACTGAAAAGTGGTGGTCTAGCTGTGCTGAATCCTTCTTGCATGACCATTTATCTGAAAATAAGAGTAAAAGGAAAGAAATATCCCAAGACTTGGTCTTGGATTAGTAGTGAGGGAAGAAAAAAATATTTATCGAGGGGTGTTGCACCAACCTCGATTAACGATGAAAATTCGAAAAGCAATTAAAAACAATTTCGAAGAAAATTCAAAAAATTCTCAAATTGGTGGTTGCACCAAATTTGAGCTTCCACGCTCTGATACCACTTGTTGGATCGAGAAGAACGAAAGGGGGGGGGTGAATATCGTAAAACGTTTTCGGATTCGTAAAGAGAATAAGCAGAGGAAAATAGAGAAACACACAAACCAAACACAGGCGATTTTACTTGGTTCGGAGTCGCGGTCGGCTCCTACTCCAAGGCCCACGTCGTTGACCGTTTACTGCGGGCAATTCTATATGTGCGCAAAAGTTTACAGAGAGATATTACAGTTGTAAACTGGGAATTAAAAATTACGCTCTTTTGTTACCGACTCCCGGTGTGGATTGTACTTCTGAGCAGAGAGTCGTCGTAGGCGCTGGAATCTCGAGATGGGAGGTTTCTGGAGCAGAGCGCTTGAGTAGAAGAGTGTATTGGCGTTGGAAAGTTGTGTTGAGAAGCCTTGGGGGTCGAGGGCTATTTATAGCAGTCCTGGGGGCGCCCTGGACGTTGGGGGCGCCCTCTACATGGCCTTCGATCCGTAACAATCTCGGTCAGACCTTATCCCGCTCGAGTAGGGCTGAGGTTTGACTTTGGGGGCGCCCGGGACGCTGGGGGCGCCTCGATTGACTTGGTTTGCTGGCTTCTCGGCCGGTTCACTTCGTTGGCTTGAACCCAGGGCGCCCTGGGCACTGGGGGGCGCCCGGGACGCTGGGGGCGCCCGGGACACAGGGGGCGCCCTGGCCAGTAAGCCTTTGAAGCGCTTTTTTGTTTACTACTTTGCCTTGACCTTGGGGGCGCCCGGGACCTCCGGGGCGCCCTACTCAGCTGCTGCCTCTCTCCCTTGAGGCGTTCTGAGTTGCAGAGACTCGTTCCTTTGGTCCTGCATCCAGGGTTAGTTGCAAATACAATAAAACAAGAATATGTTATGATTATACAGCCTTAGCTGTCTTGGTTCTGACTTTGGGTTTCCAAAATGGAGCCCTAGGTCGAACCGATGCCTACTGTTCCCTCGACGGGGAACGTGTCCTCACCTACTCCTCTCAGGAGAATTTACCTGTTGCAAACCGGCTCCTCCGGTTGGACTTTTGCCCAGCAGTCCTTCGCCAGGTGCCTAGCTGTCCTTTGCCAGGTCTTCAGTACCAAGCAGTCCTTCGCCTGGTGCCCAGTAGTCCTTCGCCAGGTCTTCGGTTCCAAGCAGTCCTTCGTCTGGTGCCTAGCAGTCCTTCGCTAGGTCTTCGACTCCTAGCAGCCCTTCGCTAGGTGCCCAGCAACCCGTCGCTAGGACTTAGGGTTTCAGTGCCTAGCAGTCCTTCGCTAGGTGCCTAGCAGTCCTTTACTAGGACTTCAATCTGCACACTCAAGTAGCATGTTAGATCAACATAACATCTTAACTTTTGAACCCTTTGCCATTTATCAAAACACAGGTTCGACTTGGGTGTTGTCTGCACCAACAGTAAATTCTAAAATTAATTCTGATAGTTTCAAGGATAATTTTGAAATTAAATCTGAAAATTTTAAGAATAATTCTGAAATTAAATATGAAAATTTTAATGATAATTCTGTAATTAACTCTGTAAATTTTAATGATAATTCAGAAATTAATCCTAAAAATATGAAATAATTCTAAAAATATTGAAGATATTTCTGAGGATAAGGATGATATTGAGATTAATCCTGAAAATATTAAAAATAATTCAGAAAATATTGTAGATATTTCTGAGGATAAGGATGGTATTTAGATTAATCCTGAAAATATTTCTGAGGATAAGGATGATGTTTCTGAAGATATTTCTGAAGATATTTCTGAAGATAGTAAAGATAAAACCTTATTAGATAATGATTTAATTATTAATTTCTTAGATAATTATAAAACATTAACTAGTAGCCCTGAAAATTACTCCACCTACTACGAACATATAGAAGAATATAATTTTGATGATGAGAATGATGAGGAAGATGAATTTTCTAAAATCAAGGCTACAGTTAACAAAATCTACAAAAATTCAAACAAAGCGGAATTGTTAGAAAAACTTAAAAAATTAAATAAAGAAGAAATAGTAGATAAATCAGACATCTTTGAAATAATGAAGATGATGCAATTAAGCCCACAGTTATTAACTTACTCAGAAAGTTTGAAACTTAAATCAAAGTAATCTTAACAACCTTAATTAATTTAATCCCTAATTATTTAATTCTAATTAATTTTAATTAATCCATAATTATTTTAATTAATCCTTAATTAATTTCATTTTAAGTCCTTAACTTAATTCATAATTAATTTAACTTCAATTAATTCTTAATTAATTCAACTTCAATTAATTCTTAATTAATTTAACTTCCATTATCTTAAATCCAATTAATTCTTAAATAACTTAAACTCAAACTAAATAAAATCTTACCCAACTGCAATAATCAATTTAATAATATTAAATATGTCAAAGTGGGTTGGCATATTCGCGGGTTCACACGACATGTATCAGATCAAGAATTTGATACATTATTAGAAATTTAAGTAAAATATTTTGAATTGATTGAATCATGCATAAATGCCATGCTAATGCATTTGCTATTATATATATATATATAAATGTCATGTCATTCATATTTAAATTTTATGCTTGATCTAGAACGGTTAGATAAGGACAAAGGATTTTACTTAAAATTTGAACAACATAGTATTAGGTGGAGGTGAGATGATAGTACGTTAGGGAAACCCTTCTAATAAGGTCAAGTGAGGTAAGACGTACCCTACCTTGTCTGTTTAGTCTGGTGGAACTAGCCGAAGCTACCGATCCAAAACCTAAGCTAGTTAGACCAAAATTTTTCAAGAAGTAATTTGAAAATGAACTTTCGATAAAATGCTTTGTCAAGGAAAGGGTTGTTGCTCCAATAAGGCTACGGCCAAATAAGGCCTCTGTGCCTCACCAAGACCTGGAACCCGATTATTGAAACTCAAATTCAATTTACTATTTGATAAATTTGAATCTAACACAAGTTTCGATTAAATCTTAGATTTAACGATAATTCAAAGGAAAATTATTCAAGCATCTCACGATACACCCATAAGGCAACCATGCTTGCTTATACTGAGACATTTAGAATGGATGAGATGTTAAGGACTAATAAATTGAAAAATACTTTTCAAAAATTATTTTTCAAAATTCTTAGAATATTTTTCTAAAAAACTATTTTCAAAATAGTGCTTTAACATAATAATGTTTTTATGGATTTTATGCTTGTCTAAGTGCTTATATATTATACGTTTTCAAAATTATATCTTTTTCAAAAATTTGTTTGACCTACACAATTAGACACAAGTCTTTTAGGTCAACACTAAAGTCCCTTAAGACACTTAGATAAAGTCAAACGGTGTCGGGTACAGGGGGAGTGTTTTTATTCTTTTAAAAAGTTATTTTTTTAAAATTCAGATTTTTCAAAAACCTTAAGCTTTAAAAATGTATTATCATCTCAAAATAAAGTTTTCAAAAATTGGTTCAAAAACCCTGTTATATCACTATTTCTTTGAAAAATTATCATCATTTCAAAATGTCTTTCAAATACTCATTTTTATCTTTTGAAATGTTTCAAAATGCATTTTAAGAATTGTGCTTATTTTCCTTTTGATCTTGATAAACCCTAAAGACACAAAGGAAGTCTACTTCATGATCTACAAGGACTCCTAGGATGTGTCAAATTTAGGGGAAGTCTAAATCAAAAGAAATTAGTTCTGACAATTATCTTTTGAAATTATTAGATAATTCTTTTGGTCTGAACCAAACCCTAAAGACTCAGAGGAAGAGTACTTATAGTCAACAAGCTTCCAAGGACTGTGTCCAGTTTAGGGGGAGGTCAAATTAAAAGAATTATTGAACATTTCAAAATAATATGTTTTCATACACTGTTTTTCAAAATCCTTTTGAAAACATAAGCATTTTCCCTTTCAAAATATTACCATTTTAAATCATTTTTTATACTATCACTTTCAAAAACATATTTTTTGAAATCACTTTTGAAAATAATATTTACTTGAGTTTGGAGAATTTCCAGGACACTTAGGGAAATGCCCTTGTAGTTAGCAAGGTTTCCTAGAATTGTGTCAGACTGGAAAAGAAACCAAGTCAAGTAAAATATTGTGTTTTCGAAAGTACTAATAGTTTTCAAAGTACTAATAATTTTCAAAGTACTAATAGTTTTCAAAGTACTAATGTTTTCAAAGCACAAATATTTTTCAAAAGTACTAATAGTTTTCAAAGTACTAATAGTTTTCAAAGCACAAATATTTTTCAAAGTACAAATATTTCTCAAAGTGCTAATATTTGTTAAGTGTAAAATATTTTTCAAAGTCCAAATTGGTTTAGTACAATATTTGTTTTTAAAAAAATGTGTTAAGTGCAAGATTTTTCAAAGAATAATTGTTTCCAATATTTTTCAAAGTACTGATATTTGAAGTGTAAAATATCTTTCAAAATACATGTTTTGGACAATATTTTTTAAAGTGCACTATCTTTGTCTAAGTGAAATTTTTTAAAAAGTGCATATCTTTTTTAAGTGAAAATTCTAAGTAAAACTTTGAAAGTATATCATATTTTCTAAAGTGCATATCTTTTTTAAGTGAAAATTCTAATTAAAATTTTGAAAGTATACATTATTTTTTAAAGTGCATATTTTTTTATGTGAAAATTCTAAGTAAAACTTTGAAAGCATATCATATTTTCTAAAGTGCATATTTTAGGTGCAATCTAAGTACTTCGTTCTTTTTATAATGCTTTACTAGTACTTAATCTGTTTCAAAATAAAAAGGGAAGAGTTTCGAAAACTGTTTCTTTTAAAATTTATACTAAGTACTTTCAAAAAGAAATTTTTTCTAATTATCATTGTTGGTGCAAGTTCGTTTTGTCATTTTTTGATGTATGACAAAGGGGGAGAGTGAGCTTAAGTTAAATTTTTTTTTCTTCTTCCCAAAGGATCAAAATGAAAATCAAAATGTTTTTTCAAAAGGGGGGGGGAGTGAGTTTAAGTTAGAATTTTTTTTGAAGTTAGAAATTTTTTCCCAAAGGATCAAAATGTGTTTTCAAAACTTAGATCAATTTTTTCCATTTTATCCCAAGGATTATAACTTAGCCCTTTAATCCAATCTAACTTCAGATATTGTCAAACATCAAAAAGGGGGAGATTGTTGGTGCAAGATGCATCAGTGATGTCCTGCTCTAAGTGTTTCAATGTTTAACAATATGCTTAAGTTAGTGATACATTGAACAAGGAAGGGTTAGTCAAGAAAGGAGTACCAATGTAAAGAAAAGTCCTAGTTAACCTAGGCAATAAGCCCTGGTTCGATGTGTTGGTGCTGAAAGTGCCAAAGTCGACCCTATGTTTTGATAATGGCAAAGGGTTCAGAAGTTAAGAGTTGGTTGTGATCTAACAAGCTTATTAAGTATGCAGGAAAGTCCTAGGTACACTAGGCACTAAGTCCTGGTTCTTTGAATTGGGCACTAAGTCCTGGCCGCGGGTTGGGCAACTAAGTCCTGACGTAAGGTTGGGCAATAAGACCTAGTGAGTGAAGCTGGGCACTAAGACCTGGTCGAGGACTGGGCACCGAAGACCTGGTGAGTGAAGCTGGGCACTAAGACCTGGTTGAGGACTGGGCACCGAAGACCTGGTGAGTGAAGCTGGGCAAAAGTCCAACCGGGGGAGCCGGTTGGCAAAAAGATAAATTCTCCCCAGAGGAGTAGGTGAGGACGCGTTCCCCGTAGGAGGGAACATTAGGCGTCGGTTCGACCTAGGGTTCCATTTGGGAGACCCAAAGTCAGAACCAAGACAGCTTAGGCTGTAAATAATGTCTAATATATCATGTATATTTGCTTCTTGTGTTTTGAAACTAACCCTGGTTGCAGGAAACGAAGGGACAGTGTTTCTGCAGCTCAGGCGCCTCATTGGAAGGAGGCGCCTCACTGGACTAGGCGCCTGTATGGATACATGCGCCCCAGTGCAAGGCAAAACTATGCCATCGAAGCAAACTGCCACGAAAGCCTTTGGACCAAGTCAACCTAGGCGCCTGTGTTAACACAGGTGCCCTAGTCAGCTCAGTCGCCTAAATGAAGGGGATAAGCGCTGACCAAGCCTGCGGATTAGAGTTCGCGTAGGAGAGGCCACGTGTCAGGCGCCCCCTTCAACACAGGCGCCCTAGCGACCAGTATAAATAGGGGTTTACCCCCAAGGCTTAAGGATAACTTGCAAATCTCGCTTTCAAAACTTTCGCTCAAGCGCAACGCTCCGACACGCTCCGCACTTGTGATTCAAGCGCCGACGATGACCCACTGCTCTGAAATTTCATCCACTCTGGTCGTTGGTAAAAACTTAAATTTCTTAAGTGTTGTAACTTCTTTGTTTTAATTCTATATCTGTACATCAAATTATAAACATTCTTCGAATATAGAATTGACCATCGTAAACGGTCATGGACCATGAGCCTTGGAGTAGGAGCCGACCGCGACTCCGAACCAAGTAAAATAAACCCTGTTAACGACTTTGTTTTACTCTTTCCATTGCGTAATTTCTCTTAATTGTCAGAAAATTTTCCGATCGATATTCACCCCCTCTATCGATTTACTCCAATCTAACAAGTGGTATCAGAGCGGGTGGCTCAAACTTGGTGCAACCACCAGTTTGAGATTTTTTTTTCGGATTTACGAATTTTAAATTTTCGTTTCGCTTGAATTTTCTCGTTAATCGAGGTTGGTGCAACACCACTCGATCTTTTTTGGTTATTAATATTTTTCCCGCACTGCTAATCCAAGACCTAGTCTTGGGACAAGTTTTTTGTAATTTTTCAGAAAAATTCAATGGCCATGCAAGAGGGGTACAACACTGCCAGACCTCCTCTTTTAAGTGGAGAAGACTTCTCCTACTGGAAAAGCAGGATGAAAGTCTACCTGAAAAATCAGGTGGACATGTGGATAATCATCCAATATGGGTTGGAAATTCCCAAAAATACACAAGGTGTGGTGCAACATTATACCGAGTGGGATGACCCACTAAAGAAGAAAATCGAGGCCGATGCAAAGGCGACCCAAACTTTGCAATGCGGCTTAACCAAGGAGGAGTTGAACCGGGTGGAACCCTTCAACAGTGCGAAGGAGCTTTGGAACAAGCTGATCGAGCTGCATGAAGGCACTTCCGACACGAGGATCAGCAAAAGAGATCTGTTGCTGAACAGACTCTATACAATCAAGATGCACGATGGTGAGACTGCAGCCCAACTCCATGCCAGGATTCAGGAGCTGATGAACAGGCTGCACACGATAGGTCACAAGGTTGAAAACTGTGACCTGATAAGGTATACGCTAAATTCTTTTCCGAGAAACTCACTGTGGGCGTCTATGGTAGATGCCTACAAAGTTTCAAGGAACTTATCTGAAATCAAATTAGACGAACTCTTTTCTGAACTAGAACTGCACGAACAGACTAACACTATCTTGATCGAGAAAAGTATAGCTTTTGTTGCAGGTAAATCTCAAGGGAAAACTCCCAAGAAAAAGACTCAACCAGCACCCGAGTCTGACTCAGACTCAGAATCAGAAGATAGTGAAGGGGATCGACCCAAGTTGGTTCGGCTAGCTCGGGATTACTATAAGGAACTCAAGTACCAAATGAGCAAGAAGAAATCGAGCCGAAGAAAGGAAGATCCAGCAGAACCTTCAACGAGCTCGAAGAGCAAGAACAACGTTACTTGCTACGAATGCAATAAAATGGGACACTTCAAGTCAGAGTGCCCCAACCTGAAGGAAACCAAGAAGGTTCGATGAAAGAAGGCTCTCCAAGTCACCTGGGACGAATCCTCCTCCTCCTCCGAAGAAGAAGTCCCGCACGCGAATCTCCTCGCCTTAACCGCCTCGGAAGACGTCGACTCCGGATCAGAATCGGAACCAGACGATAGAAGACTCACAATATCGGAGAACGGGCAAATCACTGTAAGAGGTTATTCAGAATATGAATTGTCAAAATTAATTTCGTATTTATCTCATAACTTGGCGAAAGCCAAAATCTAGGTTGAGTCCCTCCGACAGGAAGTAAAACTCCTGAAAGAGGAAGTCAACTCGAGGTCCTTGACCGAGCAAATTCAGGAAGGAAACTCGACTCAAGTCCAAAAACTTGAGGAAGAGAATTCCTCCCTGAAGACTCAAGTCAAGGAGCTCAGAGTTGCCTTAGAACGGTTCACTTCGGGTTCCAAGGGTCTTGACATGATCCTTGGAAAACAGAAGACCGTTCTCAATCGATCCAGACTCGGTTATCGAACCAAATCAAGACAATGTTCTTATTATTCTGTATTGAACCAACTTAGAACCCAAGTCTAAGCATGGGTCCCCAAGCTATGTTTAACTAAACAAGCTGGATCAAACTAGTATTGGATCCCCAAGGACAAGATTCACATCTTGCCTAACCCTTATTGAGGCTTTAGTCCAGGGGGAGCCTATACAAAAACCATTTTTATAAGTAGATGATCTATTACTTAATTGCTTGCCTGATTGTTTGTTTTTTTTTAAATTTTTTTTATCATGCTTAGATTTAGGATTTGTTAGACTAAGGATAAAAGATTTAATTGAAAATTGAACAACATAGTATTGGGTGGAGGTGAGATGATAGTACATTAGGGAAGCCCTTCTAATAAGGTCAAGTATATCCTACTTGGTCTGTTTAGTCTGGTGGAACTAGCCGAAGCTACCGATCCAAGACCCAAACTAGTTAGACCAAAATTTTTCAAGAAGTAACTTGAAGATGAATTTTCAGTAAAAGGCTTTGTCAAGGAAAGGGTTGTTGCTCCAATAAGGCTACGACCAAAGAAGGTCTTGTGCCTCGCCAAGACTTGGAAGCTGATTATTGAAAACCAAATTCAAATTACTACTTGTTAAATTTGAATCTAACACAATTTTCAATTAATCTTAGATTCAACACATTTTTCAAAATCAATAAACTTTATAAAACTTTCAAAATTAATACAATGCCTTCAAGATTAACCATGCTTTTCAAAATTAAAATCTTTGTTTTTGAAAACCTATCTTATAAAACCCATAAGGTTAACGTGATTGATAATACTAGACTGGGTGAGACAGACTAGGTTGTGAAACTCAATTTAAGCTATCCCTAACTCTAATTAGATACAAATCAATAAATACTTTATGTGTAGGAACATTAAGATTGAGACCAATGGATGTTGGATAGTGGATGCTCCAGACACATGACTGGAGATAAATTGAAATTCACCAAAATCAAGTTCAAGAACCTAGGCTCAGTAGCATTTGTCAACAATGCTACACTCAAAGTCATTGGGTCAGGTAACATTGAACTCAAGTCTAATTTTGAGATTAAGAAAGTACTCTTGGTTGAAAATTTTAAGTTCAATTTGCTCAGTATAAGTCAACTATGTAATACTGGCTACGTAGTTACATTCACCAACTTTGACTGCCTGATTGGAAACCTCCAAGACTCAGAAGTTATGCTTAAGGGTACTAGGAAAAACAACGTTTATACTATTAATTTACCTTTAGTACCAAAATGCTTCTTGACTCAATTAGAAGAATCCAACCTCTGGCATAGGAAATTAGGTCACACTCATGTTAAACTAATTTCTAAAATTACCCAACTTGGTTTAATTAAAGGTGTACCAAAAATTAAGAATTTTGAAAACACAATCTGTAACTCATGCAACCAAGGCAAACAAACTAAGTTTACTCACAAACCCATTCAATCAGACTTAACCCAAACCACACTTGAGCTCCTGCACCTTGACCTATTTGATTCACATGGAGCCAAGTCACTAAGCGGGAATCGGTACTGCTTAGTAATTATCGATGATTACTCTAGGTTTACCTGGGTTAGGTTCCTAAAAACTAAGGATGAAACCTTGAACTTATTTATTGACTTATGTAAAATGATTGAAAACCAAAATGATACTAAAATCAAAAGACTTAGAAGTGATCACGGGGGAGAATTTGAAAATCAAAGGTTTGAGGAATTTTGCAAAATAAATGGGTATATTCATGAGTTTTCCTGTCCTAGAACTCCCCAACAAAATGGGATAGTGGAGAGAAAAAATAGAACCCTTCAGGAAGCCGCTAGAACCATGTTAAATGAATTTAACCTAGCTAATCAATTTTGGGTAGAAGCGGTAAGTACGACATGCTACATCTAAAATAGGGTTCTAATTAACAAAAGACATAATAAAACCCCTTATGAACTATATTATCATAGACTGCCTAACCTACACTACCTTAGAGTCTTTGGGTGCAAAGTCCATATCTTGAACACTAAGGACTACCTAGGTAAGTTTCAATCCAAGTCAACCCCAGGGATCTTCTTAGGATATTCAACAACTAGTAGGGTCTATAGGGTTTATAATAAACAAACTCACAAAATTGAAGAAACTACTAACTTAATTTTTGATGAGGAAATTGAACCAAAAACTGATAATCGAAACTTGAACCAATCAAATATTGATCAGGAAGACAATGAACCAACAATTGAACCACTGGTTGAACCTCTAAATGAACTAACTCTTGAACAAACTACTGAGGTCTCAACTGAACCAATAACTGAACCGACCCAAGTAGTTGAACCAAACACTGAACTGAACCATCCAGCCGGACCTGAGGCTGAGCCTAGTACTAGAAGAACCAAGAAACCCAGACTCAGTCACCCTTCTGATCAAATTATGGGTGATCCAACCTTAGGAGTCAGAACTAGGTCCTATAGAAATCTTAGTCATTAAAAAAAAAAGAAATTTAGTCAGATTGCACTAATTTCAAAAATTGAAATAAGACTATAGAGGAAGCCCTACTGACGCGATTGGATTAGTGCAAAAGTGATAAAAAGGGGGGCAAGGATTGAATTGCCCTAGTTGCACCTCATGTCTAACCACTACCAAGCATGTTTCTGTTGGAGATAGAAACATGCTGTAAGGTGTAGAGGAAGAGACATGTCTTTTCATGAGAAAAGTATAAAAGGAAGTTGAGTACTTCCTCTTCTTTCTCTTCCCTTCACTCTTCCCCCCCCTCCCCTCCTCCATTCGAATAGTCTAGGTTCTAGCCTAGAAAAGTTGAAGGAAGAGACCTTTGAAGGTCTGCACTACTAGTCTAAGAGCCTAGAAAGATCGGAAAGATTTTCACGACAAATCAGGGTACCACGAGTAGGAAGAAATCAAGCGAAAGGATTAATATCCTCTCGCTGTGGATAATCGCTATGATGTTTGCTGTTTTGTTCTTGGAAATTCACAAGACTTCCCTAGTGGAAGTTCGCCACTCCTTGTAAGGGGTCAAGAGAAGGCTTTTGACATACTTTGTTGCATGCAGTACCCAGAACTTTATACTCATATGTGATGTTTCCAAATTTTGGAAAAACAAAAGTTAGGGTTTGGTACCTACAAGTTCGGCCACCCCATTATGGGCTTTGGTGCTCTTGATCATGAGGATATCCCTAGGAACTTGGGTATGAATTTATGTTTTTTTCCATCAGTGTATAACAAGAATTAGGTTTTAGTGCCCTACAACTTTCGGCCAAGCATGATAGAAATTAGGGTTTGGGATTTATAATTTTCTATAATGATTCATGCTTAGGATGTAGATCAAGTGTTTAATATATTTTGTATGAATATTTATACTCCTACCCATGAACTAGGGTTAGGGTTTAGATGGTTTCGGCCAAGACCTAGGAATTAGGGTAGTGAGGATGAATTATCACATAATGTATCCATGCTTATATATTGTATGATAGTGTAACAAGGTGTTGTATAGATGGTTGTGTGAATATTTCATTGCAAAAATTGAACTTGCCTATCATAGGACTTCGCAAGCATGGCTTTAGGTTTGTGAAAATTAATTATCTATGATATATGTTTATGTTGGGATAATATATGTATGTGTTATGGGTTGATTTAAATTGTTAATTATATGTTATTAGAGTTTATAAATGTATGGTATATCCTACTCTTGATGTTTCGGCAACCCACTAGGACTAGGGTTTGTAAAGGTCAACTACCCTATGAATATGTTTATGGTTGGGATGATCATATGTTATGTATTGGTGTTAAATGGAATGGTTGATAAGGAACCTTAATTGTTAGCATGCTTTGATATGTTTATGTATGAGGTGTTTAAATGAGATGTGATGAAATCTTAATTGATAGCATGCTACCACTTCCTACGATATGAGTATGACCTATGTGACCAAAGCTTGTCAGGTCTAAGGTAGGTTAAGTGGTTGAAATATGATGCATGAGAAGTATGTATGAACATGTATGGAATATATATATGTATGAACAAGTATGAAATATGATGTATGTATAAATATGTATGATGCATGTATGAACAAGTATGAAATATGATGTATGTATGACATGCATGAAATATGAGTATGTATGAGCATGCCTAAGCCCATGGGGCACACTTATGAAATTGCATGTGATATGTTAAATGCTTGAAGGATACTCAAATAGTATGGGATCAAGAGCACCCGAATGTGTGGTGTGTCCCTAGGGGATCAGAGCACCCTTGAAGAGTGGTGTGTCCATAAGAGTAAATATGGAGTATTCCTTAGCATATATGTAACAGCATGATAAGTATTTACTTTTAAGTTGTGTACCCGACTCGGAAGGGGGTCGTTAAACAAATCCGGGGTGCATGTTAACGTGGCTCCGGTAGGACGGAAGGGTCCTGCTCTAATGACTTGGTGCTCGCTACCCCAATTCATTAGGAACGCGCAATAGTTTCCGCGCGATAGTTGGTACACAACAGGGCCCGATATGATATGGATGTATTTTTAAGTACTACCATTATGGAAATGTTTTGAAAACATTCTTTGAAATATTTGTAATATGTGAAGAGTATGTTGAGGTACTTGATACTGCATGTTAGAAACTTGGATGTTTAACATGCTTTGATGAACTCATGCTTATGATTTATTATGTGTACATGTTATGTTATTTATGCTTTCGTATGGTTTTAGCGAGTAGGACAGGATCCTTACTAAGCATTTATGCTTACTAGTTTATGTGTTGTCTTATGCTGCAATAACACTAATGGAAGGAAGAGGCAGGAGGCTGAAGATGTGTGGGGTGGTGGCTCGGGAAGAAAGACTTTTATATCTACTTTATTATGCTCATGTTTATGTCCCTTAACAAGGAATGTTAGTGACTAGGATTATATTATGGTGTGAAACAATATGTGAACCTATCATGTTATTTAATGTCACTTGATAATTTTTGCAAGCATGCTTAGTACCTAGTTCTCTTAAGTCCTTGCATTGTTGTTATAATGTCATGCTAGAAGATAGAAAAAAAAAATATTACTATATGATTGAATGTACGTAACCCCGCCCCGAGAGTAGATATAAGGGCGGGCGTTACAGTCAGATCACACTAATTTCAAAAATTGAACCTAAGACTATAGAGGAAGCCCTACCTGACCCTGATTGGATCATAGCTATGCAAGAGGAGTTAGCTCAATTTGAAAGAAACCAAGTCTCGGAACTAGTACCTAAACCTGAGGGTTAATCTGTTATAGATACTAAGTGGGTGTTCAGAAACAAATTAAATGATCAAGGGGAAATAGTTAGAAACAAAGCCCACTTAGTAGCTAAAGGGTTTAGTCAGGTCGAAGGGTTAGACTATGATGAAACCTATGCCCCAGTAGCCAGACTTGAGTCAATCAGAATGTTGCTAGCCTTTGCAGCCCATAGAGGGTTCAAGCTATACCAAATGGATGTTAAGTCTCCCTTTTTAAATAGGTTTATCAAAGAAGAAGTTTATGTAGGATAATCCCCAGGATTTGAGGACCTAGAAAAACTTGAGTATGTTTTTAAACTTAGAAAAACACTTTATGGGTTGAAACAAGCACCTAGGGCATGGTATGAACGTTTATCAACTTATCTGATTTTTAAGGAATTTAACCAAGGTCAAATTGACTCCACCCTTTTTGTTAAAACCTTAGAAAACGATATTTTTATTGCCCAAATTTATGTTGATGATATAATTTTTGGATCCACCAACTCTAACTTTTTAAAAGAATTTATAAAAATAATGGAAAGTGAATTCGAAATGAGCTTGGTAGGTGAGCTCAACTTTTTCTTAGGATTACAAATTAAACAGACTAGAGATGAGAATTATGTTCACCAATCCAAGTATGCTAAAGAGTTAATAAAGAAATTCAAAATGGATAATTCCAGAAACTTAAGTACTCCTATGGCTACAAATGTCAAAATAGACAATGACCCTGAAGGAAAGCCTGTAGATCTTAAGCTATACCAAAGCATGATTGGTAGCCTACTTTACTTGACCGCTAGCATACCTGATATCTTATTTTCTATAGGAATGTGTGCTAGGTATCAAACTTGTGTTAAGGAATCCCACTTAGCAGCCCTAAAACAAGTACTTAGGTACATTAAGGGTACCCTAAATGTAGGGATTTGATATCCTAGGACTTTCACTTTCGAATTATCAGGATATTCTGACTCTGACTATGCTGGGTGCAAATTAGATAGAAAAAGTACAAGTGGAAGTTGTCAACTATTAGGACATAGCCTAGTCAGCTGGTGTAGTAGAAAGCAACACTGCGTAGCCTTGTCCACAACAGAAGCAGAATATGTTGCCCTAGGAGAATGTATAGCACAACTTTTGTGGATGATGCACACTCTTAAGGACTTCCAGCTTGACTACAACCAAACCCAAGTCTATATTGATAACATTAATTCAATCAACTTGACTAAAAACCCAATTCAACATTCCCAAACAAAACATATAGAAGTTAAGCATCATTTTGTAAGGGATCATGTAGCCAGGGGTGAAATAGTACATAAACATGTGGACTCAAAATCCAACTTAGCTGATATCTTTACCAAACCCTTACCTGAGTCTATGTTTAGCTCACTAAGAAGGTAGTTAGGGTTGTACTTAGTAGAATAGGACTGATCTATATTGTTTTCTTAAAAACTTTTCCTATTTTTCTTAATTTTTTTGAAAATTAGAAAATTTATCATTTCATTTATCAAGTTTTTGAAATTTAAAATGATTTTCCGACTTAGTTTTCTTTCAAAAACTACCCTCTTCAAAACTAGGGCTTTTCACAAATGGACTTAGCTTAGGCCCTAACCCTAGAACTACATGCACCTATAGATCTAGAAGCCAACATCTCACAAGCACCTTAGGGTACTTTTGAATGATAACCTAGACTGGGTTGAGATGCTTAGGTCTATGTCTTGATTCAAGATGCTTTAAGTCAGTGCATCTGCAGTAATTGGGGCAATAAATACAAGTTGAACAACAATCAGATTAAGTGTCAAGCTTAGAAAATCTAACTTGATCAGATCACTTAACTTGACTAACCCTAGCGAAAGCTACTGTTTATGACAGTTAGTAAGTAGTTAACTGGGTTAGACAAGACCCGAACAAGATCGGTTTAAATTGGTTTGGTTCTCTTCTATTGCTTGCTACATTTAGGGTACCCTTAATGTAGGTACATTAAGGGTTTGGTTGTGATCTAACAAGCTTATTAAGTGTGTAGGAAAGTCCTAGGTACACTAGGCACTAAGTCCTGGTTCTTTGAATTGGGTACTAAGTCCTGGCCGCGGGCTGGGAAACTAAGTCTTGACATAAGGTTGGGTAATAAGACCTGGTGAGTGAAGCTGGACACTAAGACCTGGTCGAGGACTGGGCACCGAAGACCTGCTGAGTGAAGCTAGGCAAAAGTCCAACCAGGGGAGCCGGTTGGCAAAAAGGTAAATTCTCCCGAGAGGAGTAGGTGAGGATGCGTTCCCCGTAGGAGGGAACATTAGGCGTCGGTTCGACCTAGGGTTCCATTTGGGAGACCCAAAGTCAGAACCAAGACAGCTTAGGCTGTAAATAATCTCTAATATATCATGTATATTTGCTTCTTATGTTTTGGAACTAACCCTGGTTGCAGGAAACGAATGGATGGTGTTTCTGCAGCTCAGGCGCCTCATTGGAAGGAGGCGCCTCACTGGGCTAGGCGCCTGTATGGATACTGGCGCCCCAGTGCAAGGCAAAACCAAGCCATTGAAGCAAACTGCCACGAAAGCCTTTGGACCAAGTCAACCTAGGGGCCTGTGTTAACACAGGCGCCCCAGTCAGCTCAGGCACCTCAATGAAGGGGATAAGCGCTGACCAAGCCTGCAGATTAGAGTTCGCGTAGGAGAGGCCACGTATCAGGCGCCCCCTTCAACACAGGCGCTCCAACGACCAGTATAAATAGGGGTTCACCCCCAAGGCTTCAGGATAACTTGCAAATCTCGCTTTCAACACTTTCGCTCAAGCGCTACGCTCCGATACGCTCCGCACTCACGATTCAAGCGCCGACAACGACCCACTGCTCTGAAATTTCATTCACTCCGGTCGTCGGTAAAAGCTTAAATTTCTTAAGTGTTGTAACTTCTTTGTTTTAATTCTATATCTGTACATCAAATTGTAAACATTCTTTGAATATTGAATTGCCCATCGTAAACGGTCAAGGACAGTGGGCCTTGGAGTTGGAGCCGACCGTGACTTGAACTAAGTAAAATAAACCGTGTTAGCAACTTTGTTTTACTCTTTCCGCTGTGTAATTTCTCTTAATTGTCCAAAAATTTTCCGATTGATATTCACCCCCCTCTATCGATTTACTCCGATCCAACACGATGAATTGGGCACTAAGTCCTAACCGTGGGCTGGGCACCGAAGTCCTGATTCGAGGAATTGGGCAATAAGTCCTGGCCGAGGGTTGGGCACCGAAGTCCTGACATAGGTTGGGCAATAAGTCCTGGTCATGGATTGGGCACGAAGTCCTGGTGAGTGAAGCTTGGCAAAAGTCCTAGTAAGTGAAGATGGGTAATAAGTCCTGGTCGTGGACTGGGCACGAAGTCCTAGTCATAAGATTTGGCAAATGTCCTGGTGAGTAAAGTTGGGCAAAAGTCCAACCGGATGGGCTAGGTGGCAACCGTCTCCTGAGAGGAGTAGGTGAAAGGCGTGTTCCCCCGGGATGGGAACATAGGCATCGGTTCGACCTAGGGTTTCACGGGGAGCCTGAAGTCAAAACCAATTCGTTAAGGTTAAGAATATATATCTGCATATTTGTCTTGTCTTTGATTGTATTGCAGGTACCTAAAGTTGAAAGCAAGACAGAAGAAAAACAAGGAAAAGCTGCCTGGTAGGACCTCTAGGGCGCCTGTATTGAAACAGGCAACCAAGAGCTTTAGGGCGCCCTGGACTGGGCAACCCCTCCTAGGCGCCTGTTAACACAGGTGCTTGAGGGCTCCCAGGCACCTGTGTTGATACAGGTGCCTGGGAAGGGGAGCTTATCCCTGCTGCGAGTTCGGCGCGAAGATGACATTTGACCGAGCCTTGTGAGGCGCCCCCTTCAACACAGGTGCCCAATAAAAGACTATATAAAGGGGCTTCGACCCCTAAACTCAATACAACAATTCCGAGATTATTCTGAGCTTTCTATGTGATGAAAAAGCGCTAACGATGAAGCTCTGCGACCAAGGAGGCTCCGGAGGAAGTGCGTGGCACTTCAGAGCTCCAGATCGTTTGAGTCTTCGACCGTTTGTTTGGTTTGATTTACTTTCCGCATTTACTTTCCGTAATACTTTTTGATTGTAAATCGTACACTGTAAGATGGGTTTCTCCACCTCCGAAAAGTCCGAAAAGGAGACCATTAGTGGACGGGCGTTTCCCGTGCTTAGGCATTGGATGTACTAACCCTGGGGGCTCGGGAACCAAGTAAATCCCGTGTGTACAAGTCTCTTTCTTTTTGTTCATTATATTTTCAACTGCACACTAACTCTATATCTAGAACGATCAAAAGACACGGTTTCCGCAAAAGGTTTTATGAGTCAATATTCACCCCCCTCTTTCGACGGCACCGGTCCCCATAGTGGATACCAAGTAAAATCAAGAGTATTAGCATTGCTTAAGTCTTTCACCATGACAAATCTACATTGAGCAAAGATTGAAGCTAATCACCCTCACTCTAGCTCTCTACATGTCCTAACAAGTGGTATGAAAGCGAGGTCGCTATTCTTTGGATTCATCGCTGAGAGAGCAAGAGTTAGAGGAAGAAACCCTAATTTCAATAAGTAAAAGGACTCATCATCAAGGGGATTCAACTTCAAAGATGGAGTTTGGCTACAACATCCGATCACCTCCACCATTCGAAATGACAAATTTTAATTTTTGAAAGACAAATATTGAAAATTTTTTCATGATGAACATAGAGCAATGGTTTACTCTAATGAAGGGTTTTAAAGCTCCAATCAATGAAAAAGGAAAAATCCTCAAAAAAAAAAAGAAAATGGAGTGAGGAACAAATCAAGAGATGCGAGACCAACGATAAAGTAACCAAATTGTTGGTCAATCTATTGCCAAGCATCACCTTGGATAAAATTGGAGATTATCAAGATGCCAAAGAACTTTGGGATAAGTTGGTAAAACTTCATGAAGATCCATCCTCAACGGAGTGCAACAACGAAGGCAAAGAGGAAAACTCTTTGTTTCATATACATGAGGATTCGAAGATTAAGAGATGCTCAACATATGAGGATGAGATTGAAGAGGCATTCACCTCAAGATTTGAGGGGGAGTGTAACTCATCAATGTTGGTGCCCGGTTGGTTTTGATGTGATTAACCAAGTTAGGTTAGGTCCTATTTTGGTTTTGATCCCTCTGTCTAAGTGTGCAAGAGCTTAGGAGTGGAGGAAATCAAGCGTAAGATGTAGTGGACGAGAAGAATTACACGGGGAAGTGAGCCATCGGGCTTGGTGCATCCGATGGACGTGGAAGCTGCGAAAGAGTACATCGGTGGAGCGAGAAGGACGTGGGCGGCATCCGAGGGACGAGAAGCCGGGAGGAAGGACGCTCGATGGGCGAAAGGTCGGAGTCGGGTTTGGGTGAGCCTAACTCCGGTTGGCCAGAAATCACCCAAACAAAGCGTCTACCAAAAAGTCAACTCTATTGACTTTGACCATGTCAAAGTTTTGACTTGGACCATATATGACCAAAATTGTTGGAGAAACATGAAGGCTTGACCGAATACATTCACCAAGCAACACATGTGGACAGCTTACGTGCACAGAAGCTTCTACCATTTAAAAGATTAACCTTATCTTTCAAATGATAAACTTTATTAAAGATAAAATTTATCTTTTAATCAATGATTAAGCATTAAATTTATTTACATTCAATTAAAGGATAATTACTATCTTTTAGTCGAATAGAAGCTTCTACTGTTTAAAAGATTAACCTTATCTTTTAAAACAATAAGCTTTATAAATGATAAAATTTATCTTTTAATCAACGGTTAAGGATTAAATTTATCTATGATCAGCGATAATGATTAATTTTCTTATCCTATAAATAGGCTTAGAAGTTAAAGAGATTTTCAAAAAATTGATTGTAATTCTTCTAGCTTCTATCTTGTGTTACAAAGTTTGTAAAAGACTTCTCCGCCGGAAGGAGATTTTCATAGTGAGCTTCAACCGTCTTGGATTAGCAACCACCTAGGTTGCAACCAAGTAATTTCTGTGTCTTAGCCTTTCTACTAGTTGAGTTAGTTTATGCTTATCTTATTTAATTGTAGAAACTAATTTGAAATCTTTGTGAGTCACACAAAAGATTATTTTTATTTTACAACAGTAATTTACTCCCTCTTGTCAGTCCACCTCGACCCGACAATCAATGCCAAAACGACAAGAAGCCTCTACATCCGAATCAAATGAAGAAGAGTCAAGTGTCACCCCTACAATTCACGAAGGTATAAAAATTTCAAGTTTTAAAAATAATGTTCATATTATTTGCTTTGAGTATAGGGAAATAGGACACTATAAGAGTAAGTGTTCAAAATTGACCAAGAAGAAGGGTCAAGACCAAAGAAAAATCAAAAGAGGTCGAACCCATGATACGAAAAGACAAGAAGCATATTATTTGCTTCCTTTACAATCAAAAGGGGCCACTACCGGAATCAATGCCCTAAAGGGAAGTCTCAAAGAAATGTTCAAGGAGAAAGCTCAAGTCAAGGGGAAGTCTCTAAGAACAAGACTAAGGTACTATTAAATAATGGTAATTATCGAAATTATGATCATATGCATACTAGAAATAATTTCTATCATTGTGGTGCTATTTATCATGAAACTAGGAGACATGAAAAATCTAAGGAGAACTATAAAGCCCTTCATGCTAGTACATTCAATGGTAGACTTACAAAATCCAAGGGCAAAAAGAAGAACACCCAAGACAATAATAGAAAGTCAAGTTTTGAGGATTTATGATAAGAGAATTAAGTTTTGAGGTCAAAACATGTTAAATTAGAGAAATTTCTTAAAAAATAAAAAATTTGTTTAAGGGATCAAAATGTCAAAATCTAGACTTAGGAGAATAAAGACCCGCTAAGAGATGTTTGGGGTACAAACTTAAGGCCATGGAAAAAGGATCATCTTATCATAGAATTCTATATAAATATGGAACTAAGTCTAAATCTAAGAAACAAGTCAGAGTCACAAGGGAAGCCATCCCTGAGCTGACTAGATAAGACAAGCTTGACTAAAGCTTTGGAAAAGCTTGGGATAGTCACTAGAAAGGTATTAAGGGAGGTTATCCCTAGTGAGTACCTAAAACACCCAAGGAACACCAATAGGTTTTGTGTTTCTAAGAGTATGTTCTCTACACCATAGATGAGTATAGATTGTGTTAACTTAAATTGGAAGGGTAGTTAACTCAACCTTGATGAAGTTAACACTTTGGGAGTATTTTTAAGGAATTATTATCCTTAAAAATGATTTACTCTTGAGGAGTAAAATTGTGTCAAATTATATTTTTGAAAGATTTGAACTTGATCAAATTGAGGATAAAATTCAAATAAAATACCAAATTGGGATTTTGATATTTTCTAAGGTGATAAGAGCAAATTAGGGTTATGGAGGCTTAGCGATTAGGAAATGACACTTACATAGAAAATCTAGGTATTTTCTTTTATGCTAAAAAATCATGATTTGTATGCCCTATCATATACCATGACATTATACTTTATCATTCATATTTAGTTATGAAAAATATCATATATCATGTCATACATATCATCTAGCTATGATAGGTTCTTCTTTTGAAAATATGCATTTGATGTATGCCATGATTACTATCATACATTATTTCTATCTAAATGAAATTAAGGGCATTGACATTATTTTACATCCTAGGTTGGAAGATCAAAGTTTATAATGTCTAGTTAAATATGCATGATCTCATAGTTTTAATGGGAACCTATTTTTACATCTCACAAAAATTATAAATTAACTTGTATGTGTATTGAGACACATTAAAGATAAGTGAGATGTCGGTGGGTGAACAAAACTTAAGGTGTTGAATTAGTACATCTTATTGAGTTTTAATAAAATCAATAAGATGTACTAATTCAACACCTTAAGTGATTAACTCCTAAATAATTAAAACTCAATAAGATGTACTAATTCAACACCTTAAGTTTTGTTCACCCACCGACATCTCACTTATCTTTAATGTGTCTCAATACACATACAAGTTAATTTATAATTTTTGTGAGATGTAAAAATAGGTTCCCATTAAAACTATGAGATCATGCATATTTAACTAGACATTATAAACTTTGATCTTCCAACCTAGGATGTAAAATAATGTCAATGCCCTTAATTTCATTTAGATAGAAATAATGTATGATAGTGATCATGGCATACATCAAATGCATATTTTCAAAAGAAGAACCTATCATAGCTAGATGATATGTATGACATGATATATGATATTTTTCATAACTAAATATGAATGATAAAGTATAATGTCATGGTATATGATAGGGCATACAAATCATGATTTTTTAGCATAAAAGAAAATACCTAGATTTTCTATGTAAGTGTCATTTCCTAATCGCTAAGCCTCCATAACCCTAATTTGCTCTTATCACCTTAGAAAATATCAAAATCCCAATTTGGTATTTTATTTGAATTTTATCCTCAATTTGATCAAGTTCAAATCTTTCAAAAATATAATTTGACACAATTTTACTCCTCAAGAGTAAATCATTTTTAAGGATAATAATTCCTTAAAAATACCCCCAAAGTGTTAACTTCATCAAGGTTGAGTTAACTACCCTTCCAATTTAAGTTAACACAATCTATACTCATCTATGGTGTAGAGAACATACTCTTAGGAACACAAAACCTATTGGTGTTCATTGGGTGTTTTAGGTACTACCCTTCCAATTCAACACCTATTGAGTTTGAATTAGTACAAAACTTAAGGTGTTGAATTAGTACATTTTATAAAACTCCTAAACAAGTGATTAAGTGAACTCCAGTCATTAGAAAAGCTAGTATACACAAGTCATGTGCATTTAGCCCAAAGAACATGATTGAAAATTATTTTTTAAAATTATTTCAAAACTATCTTGAAAAATCTTAGTGATAGAAGTCATCATTGAGAAGTTACGTACAAAATAGAGTGAATTGAAGTTTTTCAATAATTTTCAATTTTATGTCAATCATTGAAATTAGAAGGTTTTTTCATATAAAATTATTTTTCTATGATAGTATATATCATAAATAATGTCTACATAAAATTTTACTATTTTTTGAATTTTATAAAATTATTTAGGAGTTTTTGAAATTGAATCTAAAATTACATTCAGAAATAAAAAATTCCCAATCAATCATGTGATCAATTGGGACACAGACCAATTGATTAGGAAATTGATTGGTGAAGTTTCTTCGTTAGCACAAAAGCTTGCATAATCGATCCGGTGATCGATTAAGATGGCCTTAATTGATCAGGTTAAGGTATGGTTTAATCGATTGAGACCCAACACCAAGCGATTGACACGACTATTTTTGACTGAAATTGTATGATTTTGATCCATTAACCCAATTTTCAATAACCTAACAATCTCAAACCCTCTGGAATACTTTTATAAGTATATTAGGGTAATTTTTATGATGAAAATAAAAAAGGAGAAGCTTATGGTGAAAAATTATATGTCAAGGGGAGGTTTAAGTTCAAGTTTGAATTTTTCAAACCTCATAACTTTGTTTTGAGTTTTCTTAAAGATTTAAAAAATCAAAAATTATTATTGGTGCAATTATAGAAGTTGGAGTATGTTTTGAGGGGGATGTCTTCCTTAAAGACATGATTTATTTTCTTTTAACAAAAGCCAACAATGAAGATTGGAGATCTTCATTGTGACAAGTGAATGCTGAAGGTTGAGCATAGGAAACAATGAAAGCTATGAGACTTTTATTGGATACCTTTGACAAAATTGACTCTTGAGGAGAGTTTTTGATGTGTATCAAAGGGAGAGAAAATGTAGGGTTTAAGTTAAAAAACTCATTGAAGATGCGAGTTGGGTTAAATGGTTAGCTTAACTTAAACATATTGTCAAATATAAAAAAAGGAAGATTGTTGATCCAATCTTCTTTAGGTCAAGGCTGACCAATTTGATGAAGCTCAAGTGAGCTTAAGTTTCAATGTTTGATAATAATGTTTAGACGATGTGTGAGACAAGTCAAGTAGGTCAAGGTTAACCGGAGACTTGACAAGTGAAGTCCTAATTAAAGTTAGGCAAAGGAAAGTCCTAGTGGGACTAAGCAGATCTAGTTGGGAATTAGGTAAAGTCCAAGTGGATTTGAGAGGATTGTACGTTGGCAAGGTGGAAGTGTACCGAGAGATTAGACCTAATTATGGTTAGGCAAAGTGAAGTCCTAGTGGGACTAGGTAAACCTAATTGAGAATTAGATGAAATTCAAATGAATCTGGGAGCATCATACATTGGCAAGGTGGAAGTCTACCGAGAGATCAGACTTAGTGGAACTAGACAGACTTAGTTGGGAATTAGAAGAAGTCCAAGGAAGGTTAGCTGAGAGCTAAACACTTGGTGTGAGAAAAGTCCTAGTTAGGAACTAGGCAAGTGAAAGCCCAAGTGAGAAAAGTCCTAGCTAAACACTTGGCAAGGGAACCCTAGACTTGTGTTAGACATGTCAGGGTGCCAATCGATCAAGTGATTGATTGGGAGCTATTTCTTGTGAAATAGTAAGGCCCTTAATCGATTGTGTAATAGATTAAGAGGCAGGCTAATCGATCAGTAGATCGATTGGTGGCTGTGTTGTCGCGAGAACAGATTCAGCCTTAATCAATCAAGTGGTCGATTAAGGCAATTTTGTCGTGAAAACAGAAGTAGCCTTAATCGATCAGGTAATCGATTAGGGATGTCTTAATCGATTAGCCAATCGATTAAGATTGTTTTTGCAAAGAGCACAGTAAGTTGCTTAATTGATTGGCCAATCGATTAAGACCTTGTTAATCTATTGGATAATCGATTAAGCTTCAAAAGATAGCCATTGAATGACTAGATCTTACATGGTGATCGATTAGGCAATCGATTAGGAACCCTATGTCAGCACGATATAAAGGATTTTTCACGCAAGTTGAAAGAACTCTTCACTTGCCTTCTTTGCCTATTCTTGTGCATTCATGGAGCGAAGTGTTGCTGCATTTCAAAGCATCAAGGGGAAATTCCAAGCTAGAAGCAAGCAAGATAAGCAAGGAGCTATTTTGGAAATCTTGTAAGATCCCATCTTATATTTGTTTGTATCTTATAGTGTTTTTCTTGTGAACTTGTACAAGGTTTCTTCACCTCCAAGAAGAAGACTTTCATAGTGGATGTAAGAGTGAGGAAGAGTAGATCATTGAATTAGTTGTAGGATCGGTGTCGGTTGATAGAGGGGGAGGGGTGAATATCGACTTGAAATTTTGTCGGAAAACTTCGTTGTTCGTTCGTCTTTCTATCAGAGTTAGTATGCAACGGAAATATAGAGAAAGACAAAAAAAACAGTAGAAAGACTCGCGGGATTTACTTGGTTCCCAACCCCCCAGGGTCAGTACATCCAAGGCCTAAGTACTTAGCGTGAGTCCACTAGTGGTCTCCTTTCCAGACTTTCCGAAGGTGGAGAAACCCGTCTTACAGTTTGAAAAGAAAACACAAATAGAAACAATAATTACATCTTTGTAAATTAAAACCAAACCAATCTGACACGAAGATCCGACCAATCCGGAAGTTCGAAGTGCAACACACTTCCTCCTGGAGCCTCCTTGGTTGCAGAGCTTCGACTTTAGCGCGTTTGCTTCACACAGAATGCTTTATCGGATGTAGAAAGTGTTGTTCTGAAGTGAGGGGTCGAACCCCTTTATATACTGCATTCTCGGGCACCTCAGAGCTCTTGGCCACCTGCCACGTCACGGTCAAAACCTCATCGCAGCACCGAAATCGTAGCATGGATAGAGTCTACCTTCCTAGGCACCTGGGAAGTCTAAGACACCTGGTTTACTAGGTGCCTGGGAAGGGTTGCCCAACCAGGGCGCCCACCACCATACTAGGCGCCTGATTCAAGTCAGGCACCTAGGAAGTTGTTTCCCAGGTCAGTTTGATTTGTGTTTTGCTCGCCTATCTTGCCTCCAACTCTAGGTACCTGAAAGACAACAAACACAAGACAAATATACAAGTAATCTTATTCCTTAATGATTGGTTCTGACTTTGGATTTCACTCGAAACCCTAGGTCGAATTGACGCCTAATATTCCCTTTCCCGGGGAACGCGTCCTCACCTACTCCACCCTGGAGAAGTTATCATTTGCCAACCGGGACCTCCGGTTGGACTTTCGCTCACCCTCCGAGAACCCGAATCTTGAGATGTTCGACCTTGACCCATCTCTACTTTTGTTCGCAATCCCCGCTCAGCTAAGTCTTTTGCCCGATCCTCGACCAGGACTTCGTGCTCGGCCTCCGAGTCTCCCGGATCTCGAGACGTCTGACCTTGATCCATCACTACTTTTGTCTATAGTCCTCGCTCGACTAAGACTCCGTTGCCCGATCCCCGACCAGGACTTAGTGCTCAGTCCCCCGGACCATGACTTTGTGCCCAGCTTCACTCATCAGGACTTAGTCCACCTAGCATCACTCACTAGGACCCAGCTTCACTCACCAAGATTTCCTCCAACCTAGCTTCACTCACTAGGACCCAACTTCACTCACCAGGATTTCTTCCAACTTAATCACTTCTTTGCTAGTCATCTTAATCCTGACTAGACTTCTTCCAACCTTCAGGTAAATATAATCCCAAACCTCATGTCTGGTTTGGTTTAATCCCTTGGTCAAACTGACCAACCCTGGGTTCTATTCACTCTGCCAAACATCAGATCCTGTTTGGCTATCCCATTGTCAACCAGATCAAACCTGGGTTTGCCCTACCAAACATAAGGTCCTATTTGGTTTAACCCTTAACCACTTTGATTAAACCTAAGTATATTGACACTTATAGTTCTGCTAAACATCAGGTCCTATTTGGCTAACCCTCTGTCAAACTTGATCAACCTGGGTTTATCCTACTAAACATCAGGTCCTGTTTGGTTTAACCCATGATCACTTTGACTAACCTTAGTATATTGTCAAACATCGAAACCCTAGAGGATAACAGCTCATTACTAATGCTCTTTGCACCAACAATCTCCCCCTTTTTGATGTTTGATAATAATCTTAAGTTAGGTAAGGTCTAAGGGTTCTAGGTTTAATACTTGGGAGAAAATGAAAAAAAAAATCTAACTTAAGCCTCTCTCCCCCTTTGTCACACATCAAAAGGAAATAGCAGAAAAAAAAAATTCTCACCAACAATATGATTTTCAAAAAAAAATCTAACTTAAGTCTCTCTCCGCCTTTTAAGATACTCTCTCTCCCCCTTTTTGAAAATATTTAAGATAATTTTTTTTAAAATGATTTTCAAAACTCTTCCCTTTAAAAAAAACTAAGTACTTGTTCTAAAAAATATTCTAAAATGCACTAAGTACGTTAAAAACATTACACCAACAATATGTGAAAATTAAAAAGAATTTGAACTTTTCTAAGTTTGACACAATCCTAGGTATCTTGTTGACTACAAGAACATTCCTATGTGTCTTAGGGATTTTCCAAAAAATGAATATTTTCAATGTATTTAGTTTTGAAAATCCTAGGAAACCTTGTTAACCACAAGGAAAATTTTCCTAAGTGTCTTGGAAAATTTTCCAAAAGGAAAATTTTCCAAACTCAAGATAAAAATTCAAAGATTTTCAAAAGTATTTAAAAGACAAAAAGATTTTCAAGATGAGTTTTGAAAAGAGAATATTATGTTTTCAAATGATTTTGAAAAGATAGTGTATGAAAACATAATATTTTTGAAACTTTTAATAGTTCTTTTAATTTGACCTCCCCTAAACATAACACAGTCCTAGAAAGCTTTGTTGACTACAAGTGATCTTTCTCTGAGTCTTAGGGTTTGATTCAAATGAAAAGAAAAAAATTAAGAAATATTTTGAAATAATCAGGAATAATACATTAATTTCTCTTGACTTGGACTCCCCCTAACTCTGGCACAATCTTAGGAATTCTTGTAGATTATTTAGAAATCTTCTTATGTGTCTTTAGAGTCTATCCAAATCATAAGAGCAATTAAAGCAATTTTTGAAGAGTATTTTTAAAAGAATATGATAGTTTTCAAGGAAATAATTTTTGAAAAATATTTTGAAGGATATAATAAGTTTTTGAAAAATATTTTTCGAAAATGCATTTTGAAAGGATAATGATTTTTTAAAGCGCAAACCATTTTGAAAGATATGAATTTTTGAAAAGAATAATTTTTGAAAAATAGTTTTTTAAAAATAAAAATCCGTAAAAATAAAGACTCCCCCTGAACCTGATACCTTCTGGCTACCCTTGTTAACTACAAGGACCTCTACCTAAGTGTCTTAAGGGACTTTAGTGTTGACTTAGAAGCTTTGTGTCTAAGTGTAGGTCAAACAATTTTTGAAAAGATATATAATTTTTGAAATATGTATTTATAGGTAAGCACCTAATCAAGCATGAAATTCATTAAAACATTATTATGTTTAAACGTTATTTTGAAAATAGATTTTTAAGAAAATATCCTAAAGATTTTGAAAATATTTTCAAAGGCATTTGTCAATTAATTAGTCCCTAACATCTCACCCATTCTAAGTGTCGCAATACAAACATGCATGGTTGCCTTGTGGGTGTTGTGAGATGCTTGAATAATTAATTTTCTCAATTTTATAGATTGCTTGACCTTGAGTTAGATTCGAGTTTAATCAATTAGTAATTTAAAAGTAAATTTTCAATAATTGGCTTCCAGGTCTTGGCGAGGCACAGAGACCTTCTTTGGTCGTAGCCTTAATGGATTATCATCCCTTTCTTTGACAAGGTCTTTTAAAGAAATAATACTTTTAATTTACTCTTTTGAAAACTTTGGTCTAACTAGTCTAGGATGTGACGAGGTAGCTTCGGCTAGTTCCACTTAGCTATGTTGACCATGTCGGGCACTCCTTACCCTTCCTGACTTCTCAAACTAAGCTTTCCTAACGTACTATCATTTTGCACAACCCTAGTACTATGTTAGTCAAGAATCAATCAATCTGTTTCCTATCTATCCATTCTAAATTAAGTAGAAAATAAACTAGCATAAATGACATGTCAGATATGTATTTAAAAATAGACAGATGCATGAGCATGACATTTATGCATGAGTCAATCAAGTCAAAACATTTTAATTAAGTTTTTAATAAAGTATCAAATTCTTAATTTGATATAGACTGTGTTAACCCGTGAATATGTCAACCCACTTTGACATATTTATTGTTATTTAGTTGGATGTTTCAGTTGGGTAGAATTTATTTAATTCATATCTGAAAGTAATTAATTAGAATTTAGTTCATGAATTTTGTTGACTTACATATTAAAGTTAAATCATTAATTAATTAAGATTTAATAAACATTTAAGTTGTAGAATTAATTAAAGATTAATTTGTTAAGAATTAATTAAGATTTAATTAGTTAAGAATTAATTAAGGATTAATTTGTTAAGAATTAATTAAGGTTTAAATTATTAAGAATCAATTAGAGTTGACATTATTAAGAATTAATTAGAGTTTAAATTATTAAGAATTAATTAAAGTTGTTAAGAATTTTGTGTCTAGTTACATGATTTCCATTAATTGAACAATTTCTGATTCATCTAGTAATTCTTTTGAATTTAAGTTTTCAATTTTGCTTAATATTTCTGTTTTATTTTATTTCTTGTAGGCCCTATTAAACATAGCTTTAATTTTAATGAATTCCTCTTCATCTTCATCTTCATTTTCAGAGTTATATTCAGAAATTATATCATTATCTTCAAAATAGGTAGAATAATTTTCAGGATTTCTAACTAAGGTTGTAGTATTATATTCAAAAGCATTAGAATTAACTAAGGGTTGATTATTTTTCTCAATATTATCTTGAGAGTTATCAGCATTATCTTCAGTATAATCATCAACATTATCTTGAGAAATATTAGTATTATCAGCACTATTATCAGAATGATTATTAATTACAATTTCATCATTATCCTCAGAATTATCAGAAATATTATTTTTAGAAATATTAGAATTATCAGTCATAATATTAATTAACATTTCATTGCTATCCTTAGAGTTATCAGATTTATCAGGAAGTTTATCAGATAAAGTATTAGAATTAATTTTAAAAATTATCACATTTATATTAAGGATTAAGGAATTAATATTTGATATTTTAATATTGTCAATATTTGGTAACTTGTCATGCAATACATTAAGTTGGCTATGCAAAAAATCTAATTTATCAGAAAAATTAATAGTGTTATAATCAGGATAATTGTATAACTGTGTAGGAATTTGAAAATTATTGCGAAAATTAATTTTCCGTACCTTCATTACCTTGGTCAGACACTGGTTCTTATAGAGTCCCTGCTTTTGACATTTGAAATAGCGGATGTAACTCTTGTTCCTCCAAACTCCTGGCGCTGGTACCTCCGTTGCCGCTGGTGGTGAAGATCGAATCTTACGAGTAGGACACTTGTTTTTATAATGTCCTCTCTCCCTGCTCTTAAAACAAATAATATGGAATTTGAAAATAGACATAATTAAAAAATATACCTATATTCACCCATTCTCCCCCTCAATTCCTGGCGTTGTTGCTCCTTCGACTGTTAGTCCGGTGAAGAGCTTCCTGCTCTGATACAACTTTTAGGATCGGTCTCGGTAGATAGAGGGGGGGTGAATATCGACTTGAAATTTTGTCGAAAAACTTCGTTGCTCGATTATCTTTCTATTAGAGTTAGTACGTAGCGAAAATATAGAAAAAGACAAAAAACAATAGTAGAAAGACTCACGGGATTTACTTGGTTCCCAACCCCCCAGGGTCAGTACATCCAAGGCCTAAATACTCAGTGTGAGTCCACTGGTGGTCTCCATTCCAGACTTTCCAGAGGCGGAGATACAGTTTGAAAAGAAAACACAAATAGAAACAATAATTACATCTTTGTAAATAAAAGCAAACCAATCTGACACGAAGATCCGGCCAATCCGGAAGTTCGAAGTGCAACGGACTTCCTCCTGGAGCCTCCTTGGTTGCAGAGCTTCGACTTTAGCGCGTTTGCTTCACACAGAATGCTTTATCGGATGTAGAAAGTGTTGTTCTGAAGTGAGGGGTTGAACCCCTTTATATACTGCATTCTCGGGCGCCTCAAA
The DNA here is from genome assembly GCA_024364735.1 of Boesenbergia rotunda. Taxonomy (NCBI): domain Eukaryota; kingdom Viridiplantae; phylum Streptophyta; class Magnoliopsida; order Zingiberales; family Zingiberaceae; genus Boesenbergia; species Boesenbergia rotunda. Next base: position 35,295 of record JAGFNQ010002022.1, on the reverse strand, counting down.
GCTCTTGGGCGCCTGCCACGTCGCGGTCAAAACCTCATCGCAGCACCGAAATCGTAGCATGGATAGAGTCTGTCTTCCCAGGTGCCTGGGAGGCTCCCAGACGCCTGGGAAGCCTCAGGCGCTTGGTTTACCAGGCGTCTGGGCAGGGTTGCCCAACCAGGGCACCCACCACCTTACTGGGCGCTTGATTCAAGTCAGGCGCCCAGGAAGCTATTTCCTAGGTCAGTTTGTTTTGTGTTTTGCTCTCCTATTTTGTCTCCAACTCCAAGTACCTACAAGACAACAAACACAAGGCAAACATATAAGTAATCTTATGCATTAATGATTGGTTCTGACTTTGGATTTCACCCGAAACCCTAGGTCGAACCGACGCCTAATGTTCCCTTTCCCGGGGAACGCGTCCTCACCTACTCCACCCTGGAGAAGTTATCTTTTGCCAACCGGGACCTCCGGATGAACTTTCTCTCAGCCTCCGAGAACCCGAATCTCGAGACGTCCAACCTTGACCCGTCTTTACTTCTGTTCGCGATCCCCGCTCAGCTAAATCTTTTGCCCGATCCTCGACCAGGACTTCGTGCTCAGCCTCTGAGACTCCCGGATCTCGAGACGTCCGACCTCGACCCGTCTCTAATTTTGTTCGTAGTCCTCGCTCGGCTAAGACACCATTGCCCGATCCCTGACCAGGACCTAGTGCTCATGTAACGCCCGCCTTTTTCCCATACCTTCTGGTGTGGCGAGAAAGCGGCGTTACGCTAACATACATTGTACACATATAAACATCCTAATGCAGCGGAATAATTTTTTTTTCTTCTACACATGTGTCTAACCATACATCTACTCCATGAAACATATATACATGCCTAAATTATCATTCATGAACATGGTGACGTTGTAACTTAACATATTACCAGCATACATAGCATCATGATATAAACTTTCCATAACTTATCCATAAGCATCATAAGTAGCAAGTAACTTATCCATAAACATCAGGAGTAGTAAGTTGTTTCTTAGGCATAACTATCATGAGTTTAGCATAAACCAAAAGAGGCATTATAAACACAAGATATGCGATAGGTGTAAATAGAAGAATCCTTTGCCAAGTCACCGCCACACACACACATGCTCTTGCCCCTCCTGCTGCTTCCCTTAGTAACCTCTTGCTTGATCTGTGGTACGAGGAAAAATAAGACTATAAGCACATAGGCTTAGTAAGACCCTTTCCTACTCACTAAAACCATACGTCACTTAAACATAACCATATAAAGCATTTGACATAACATAATTCTGAACATAAAACATAAGCATAGTCTTGGCGTAAATCATAAGCATATGCACAACTAACATAGCATGATTCTTAACATAAACATAAACTTAAAACATACTTAGCATGACACAATTCTTAACATACATGAGCATGCAACATACTTCATGGCATAACATACTTATTCATAAACATAATTCTTAAACATAAAATATACTTATCATGGCATAATGCATAACATGAATGGATGCATGAGTCAAATGCATATACATAAGGATGCTTAATTTAAAATCATACTTTTAAATACTTAAACATAATCATAACATCATTGGGGTCCCCGGCTTGTACCACATACATACATCATAAGCGCGCATCCCTAAGTAAATACGAGGTAGCTAGTCTCGACCTACTAGGGTAGGAACAGCTACGGTAGTTCCAAAAACCGAGGCGTTCTTAAGGTGCCCATCCCTGTTGGACAGCTACGGTAGTTCCAGAACCGTGGACAGCATAGTCGGTAGTCCAGAACCGGGGCGTTCTTAAGGTGCCCATCCCTTGGACCTTGACTTCGGTCCGGTACAAGCCCATTCATAAAGTAAAATAACTATGCATGCTTCATCATTCATACTTGACATATCTTAGAACATAAACATAATCTTGTTACATGAAGCATGACATAAACATGCTTGGCATTTCATCATTCATACTTATTTCATAACATCATTATGCCTTCATCTTTCATACTTATCATTCACACTTATCATTCATACTTAAGGCATAAACATCATCTTCATCCATCTTCTTTATTCATAAAATATAACATACATGCATAATCATGTCTTCAGGCATAAATATTATCTTGGTTCATAAAGCTTGCATGATCATGGTACATAGATAAACATGCAATTCATACAAGATACATTTCACCTAGCATAGATAATCCTAGTATCCATCATAGAGCATGCATGGTAAGATACATATGAACATGATGCATACTACTTAAGTACATGGCATTCATCATAGAACATGCATAGACCTTCATACACATACATCTATTATAAGCATTTAACCTTCTACATGCATCATTCTATTTAACATAACATACCCCTACATCAATTACATATGTTCATGGTATATGATCTAAATATTCATGAGTAAAGCATAACATAAAACCTAACATACAAGGTCATGTTACATAACACATAAGCTAAGATTTTAGTAATATAAAGATCCTTACATCGTGCTTAACTATGTTCTTACATCATGGTAACTTATAAACATACATCCTTGAGACCTTAGCCCAATCCAAGCCCTAGATTAGGGACTTGGCCGAAACCCTAAAGGACCATGGGTCCATGGAAAATTCACATAGGTCATGATTAGCATCCAATACCTTACATATCATGCCATGGAAAACCATTTGAACCCTTGATTGGATTTAACCCTAAATCCTAGACCTAAACCATGTGTTGGCCGAAACCCTAGAAGGGTAATAAGCCCATAGGAAAATTCATATAATCACCATTATTACCCATATGATATCATAGGAAACATACTAATCATGCTTGAAGGGTTGGAGTTTACACCTAGCCATGGTTCCTTGATGTGGCCGAAACCCTAAGGGGGTTCTAGGGTGCTACCATATTTCCAAAATCATACTTTTATGCTTAACTTATCATGAGTAAACATTAGGAAACATAATAGGGGTTTTCAATATGATTTTAGCCTCAAAGACTTGCTTGGCCGAAACCTTCACAAGCCCTAATCATGGATTTCCCAACATAGTATGCCAACAAGAACTTAGATCATGACAAACAACTTGGAAGCTATCATACCATAGGTGAGGGGGTCTTACCTTTCTTGATCTTGATTATAAACCTTGAATAGAGAAACCAAAAGAATTTTCCTTGACCTTAGACTACCCTTATCCCTTGTAGCCTTGTAGAAATCCCTTAGATCTTGAAGAAGAGGTCTCCTTGTAGCGACCCGCCTTCTTCTACCTTAGACGGATCGTTACTTCTGTCTACTTCTCGACTCTAATGCACGACTAAAAGAAATGTGATTGCAACTTTTCTAAACATTTTTAAGCAATAAAACTCGATTCAAAAGGAAAATTGATACTATCTTAGCACAAACACCTTTTTCTCTAACAAAGTATCAATATCTCCATCTACTCACATTTCTACTCATCCAATGCAAACATAAGGATATATAAGCTAAAGGAAATGACATGGAATCTTTACTCTAAGCAATTGAGCATATAAAACTATCCAAAACTCAAATACTCCATAATCTCCATAAAGCAAGAACTTGAAATTCAAATATACTATAACATTGTGAATTAAATAACTAAATTATCTCGTCTCGAAGATCTCTCCAAAATCAGCCACCACACACACTCTACTCAGCACCGCCTCGTCGCCTTCCTTCAGAATTGCTTGCCTTTACCTTTATCTGCAATAAGAGGAAATGCATCTATAAGCAAAAGCTTAGTAAGTACTATCTAGCTCACAAAATCTCGAAATGTGCAAACATGCTTCTAGAACAATATGGAAATCATATGAGATACTAATATGCTTGAAAGAAAACTAAGAACATGTATAACTCAAAACATGCATACTCAAGCAATAAGAAATCTCAATTTACTTTTCTTGGCTCACTTGAAACTTTAGCTATTCTTTAACTTTTTGAAAACTCTTTAAACTTTAGAAAACTTTGCTAAAGCATATACTTGAAAATACTAATCACTTGGATCCACTGAAGACGTAAGTACCATCTCATGCGCGTTCCCTAAAAGGTTGGGGTAGCGAGCCACCAATCCTAATAGAGCAGACCTTGGTCTACCAGGGCCAAGACCTTGGAATTGGACACCTGGATTTCTTTAACGACGCCCTTGGACGCCGGGTACTGGCCTTAGAAAATAAAATAGCTTTTCTTTCTTTTCTTTCTGATCTGTAAATGCCTTGGCATTTTCTCGAGCACCTTGCGTGCTAAAATCCCTAAGTCTTGACTTTTGGGGATTTCTTAAGGCCTTGGCCTTTTCTTTTCTTATCTTTATCTTTTCTTTTCTTTTCTCATAGCTTTTCTTGGACCCTAAACTCACATAGGGTATTAATCAACATATATAAGCATATAAAGAACTAAGATCACATGCACAAAAACTCAACAAAAAGGAAATATCTCTTTTAAAAACTTTTAAAGGAAATTCTCGCGGAAAAACCGCCTCTTACTGCAGGTGAGCAGTACTTACATTGATATCTTGGACTTACAACCAAGATTAACGTCTAGAGCTCGGGAGAAACTTAAGATCTCGGAGAATTCTTCACGTCTACGCGTTCCTCTCATCGCGGGAATCCCGAATATAGGATTATCTCTTGGAAAAGGGGTCTCGGCCGGCCCTCTTGACCTTGGTGTGGTGTCGCCCAAGAGAGGAGAGGGAGGGAGAGGGTCGGCGCAGCTGTTGGGGAGGGAGAGGGTTTGAGAGAAAATAAAACAACTCTCTTTAATTACCTATTTATACTTAAGGGCGGATTAACTTAACTACTACTTAAATCTTAGTCTCTCCATATTTCGCTGTGCTGATACCCTAGCCGAGCTGGTCGCGCGCTGTGGCCGTTTGGTGGTGGTCGCGGGTTCGAACCGCCGGCTGCCCTTAACCGGTTTTTATTATTTTTCCATTTTCTTTTTCTTTTTCTTTTTCCAAAAATACCAAACGGACTCGGAAAATTCCATAAAAATACTCTAAAAATTCCTAAAAATACCTAGAATATTTCTAAACCATTTCTAAATAATTCTAAGGACTTTAAGAACTAAAAATGGAAATTTTGGGGCGTTACACTCCTTGTGAGACTTTTTCCAAAGGGAACCCCTCCTTGTAGGTTTCGGCTAGGAAGAGAAAGAAGAAGAGAAGAAGGAGTTTTGGTGGATGAAGAGACAAATGCTTAAGTGCTAAGGTGTCTCTTCCATTCCTCCCTCTTATATACTAGATGAAGGAGGCAAGTGAAGAGACATGATGCTATGACTCTTCACTTCCTTTAGCCTTAACAAAAATCCACTTCATTCTCTCCTAGCACTCCCTTGCTAGGTGAATTAGTTAGTACATGCATGGTAGTACCATAGGTCCAAGGTTCAATCATTGGTGCATGCACTTTATTATTTTTTTTCCTATTTTATTTTTATTTTATTTTTTTATTAATTTCGAAAATTCCCCTAAGGCCCACCCATAATCATGCTAATATTCCTAATTAAAAACCCATTTTTATTTATATTAAATTCTACCTAGAATCCACTAATAACCATGGTACTAGGAAAAACCCATGTAAGGCCTATTAGCACCTAGCTTCTTATTCTATATCGAAAATCATGGAGCATCATACTAAGGTTTACACTAGTGTCCCTACGTTCCTCGAGAATCCATCTAGGCATAGTCAATATTTTTAAAGAAAATATTGAGAAAATTTTTCGGGTCGTTACAGCTCAGTCCCCCGGACCAATACTTCATGCCCAGCTTCACTCACCAAGACTTAGTCCACCTAGCTTCACTCACTAGGACCCAGCTTCACTCATCAGGATTTCTTCCCCAGCTTCACTCACTAGGACCCAACTTCACTCACCAGGATTTCCTCCAACTTAGTTTCACTCACTGGACCCAGCTTCACTCACCAGGATTTCTTCCAACTTAATCACTTCTTTGCTAGTCATCTTAATCCTAACTAGACTTCTTCCAACCTTCAGGTAAATATAATCCCAAACCTCAAGTCCAGTTTGGTTTAATCCCTTGGTCAAACTAACCAACCCTGGGTTCTATTCATTCTGCCAAACATCAGATCCTGTTTGGCTATCCCTTTGTCAACCAGATCAAACCTGGGTTTGCCCTACCAAACATAAGGTCCTATTTGGTTTAACCCTTGATCACTTTGACTAAACCTAAGTATATTGTCACTTATATTTCTGCCAAACATCAGGTCTTGTTTGGCTAATCCTCTGTCAAACTTGATCAAACCTGAGTTTATCCTACCAAACATCAGGTCCTGTTTGGTTTAACCCATGATCACTTTGACTAACCTTAGTATATTGTCAAACATCGAAACCCTAGAGGATGACTGTTCATTACTGATGCTCTTTGCACCAACATTAGTTACCTCAAGGAGGTGGATACCAAGTAAAGTCATAAGTCTTAGCATTGCTCAAGTTTTCTGCTATAACAAATCTACATCGAGCAAAGATCGAAGCTAATCACCCCCTCTAGCTCTCTACGTGTCCTAACAAGACGTGGTTCTACAAGCTCAAAGGATTCTTGGCAACTGATCCACCCAACTGCCTTTGACAGGATCCAACTTAATCATGAGCTCTTAAACTATTTCTCGGTTAGTTAATTCTGCTTGCCCATTGTTTTGTAGGTAAGATATTGAAGTGAAGATATATTGAATTCCAAACCCTTCTCACCATTCCTTTAGTTGGCGACCTTGAAACTGACAATCATTATCTAAGACGAGCTTATGAGGAACGTCATAAGTATGGCATATTGACATACAATATTCTATCATAGAAACTTCTTAACATTTTGTTTCATTATGAGCGCCAGAGCCTCAACTTCTGCCCATTTAGAGAAGTAATCAACGTCTCCTAGGAGAAATTTCTTCTATTGAGGCCCAATTGGGAGGGATCTACGATATTCATGCCTCACTGGTCAAAGGGATATGACACAGTGGAAATCTTCAAGACATAGTTGGGTGGTGCAACCAATTGGGAATCTAAATAGATGATCACTCAGGAAGCCCCAACTTGTGTTGCAGCTTAAAGTCTTGCAAGTAAGACTCAACTTTATTATTAGACAACCAAAAGTCAAGTCAGACAGAGAGTTGAAGTACATCTTCTTAAAGAGAGATTAATAATATCCTGACCCCACTTCCTTGCCGGTTGGAAGATCCATCCACATACTTCCAAGTTTTGTCTCCTTCTTGGTTGGGAACTTCAATTAAGAAATCTGCCAAGGCCTGAGCTTTGATAGTTGTGTAGGATCATTGCACGTGAAAGAGGGGAGGGGGTGAATCACATGCCTTTTAAAAATCACGGCTTTTTAAAATCGAGTGCACAACGGAATAAAAATGAGCGATAAGTAAGAAAGTAACACCAAAAAACCAAACACTAAGATTTACTTGGTTCAGAGCCTTTGATGACTCCTACTCCAAGGCTCAGGTCCTTTGGACCTTTTCGATGGGCAATCTACTAAATCTCTCTTTCGGTAAACAACAAGTAGAGTTGTCGAGTATAAAGAATAGGACTAGTGTAAAACCCTATACTGTCCTTAGGATATATGAAATGCGAATAGAATTGATTAACTTCGTTACTAACATGATAGATATCTGGATGCGCTTGCGTGTTAGTGTCGGTCTTCCGACAACGGTCAAACGTAGTTGAGCAGTAGTAGGGCTGCATCACAAATACGAAGTAGTAGAATGATAGCTTGAGCTTGTAACAAAGATGATATAGAAGAGCTACTCAAAACCACCTTTTATAGACTAATCAGGGCCCTCTCAATTGTTGATGCAGTCTGACCCTGATTGTTGTTTTGGCGTTGTCACCGATTTAAGTTTAGGTTAAGAAGATGAGTCTGGTTTAAGTCCTGGTCGGGGACTGGGCACGACTCCCGGTGAGTGAAGCCGGATTACGAAAACCCCGGTGAGTGAAGCCGGGTCCTGGTGAGTGTAGTCAGGTGATTGGAAATCCCGATGAGTGAAGCAGGGTCCTGGTGAGTGAAGCCGAGTCCTGGTGAGTGAAGCCAGGTGAATGAAATCCCAGTGAGTGAAGTCGGGTCCTAGCGAGTGAAGCTAGGTGACCGAAACCCTGGTGAGTGAAGCCATGTCCTAGTGAGTGAAACTAGGTTAAATGAAGTCCCGGTGAGTGAAGCTGGGCACGGAGTCTTGGTCCGGGGGACTAAGCATGAGTCAGAGAAGGCTAGGGGGCCTGTTCTCTGGACTTAGAGTTGAATTGGGAGTCACTGGATCGGTCTGGTGACCGATCAGGGAGTTGGCACGAACTCCCTATTGTGGATCGGTCTGGTGACCGATCCAGTGAAGTCTGATCGTTCTGGTGAACGATCAGGGAGAGAACAGAAAGGTTTCTGTGTGACTTCTGATCGTTCTGGTGAACGATCAGAGAAGAGGTCAGTAGCTTTGGGAGGAGAACTTGATCGATCAGTGTGACCGATCAAAATGTCGAAATTTTCCTCACCCTGACCGATCAGGATGGCTCCTGATCGGTCAGGGAGTGACCTGATCGGTCACGAGACCGATCAGGGCACTTCCTGATCGGTCAGGTGACCGATCAGGCGTGTGTTTCCTGTGGGTTGTGGCAAGCAAACTGCTAGATCGGTCTGGTGACCGATCCCTGATCTATGATTGATCAGTGTGACTGATCAGGTTCAGTCTGTGATCCCTCTATTCTCACTTTGGACCGATCAGGCAGGAGCCTGATCGTTCAGGGCTTTCTCTGATCTGTCTGGTAACCAATCAGGGCCCTCTCTGATCGGTCTGGTGACCGATCAGTACCTGAACTTTAATTTGAATCTGCTGTCAGACTTCTGATCGCGTCTGTTTTTCTCTGCATTTTCTCTACTACCTTGGTGATATTGTTTGATATGCTTTGCTAAGCCTCTGATCTGTGTGCAGGTTAGACAGGGATGATACAAACCAAGGAGAAGAGTCAATGGTGACTTTCATCGTGGCAGGTTTGTATGTATTCTGTTTTCAGGTTTCTGGCGCGGGCTGGCAACGGCTGGGAAAGCTGACGAACTGACCTGGAGCTCGGCTGAAGAGGGTTCAGGGAGTCCAGAAGAGGTCAGTGATAGCTGGGTTGTTGCAGACGAGCTGGTGAGCTTCAGAGACGTGCCTGGTGATCTGGCGATGGGCAGAGGCTTAAGAGTGGGGTAGCGAAGAAGCCTCTGGGGTCTCTGGACTGGAGAACACTTGCAAATCACTCTGATCCTTGAAGCAACTCTTTGAGACACTGCAAACTTGAGCACTTGGAAGAGGTAGAGAGCATGGCGAGTCCATTAGCAAGCAGACACGAAGAGCAGGGAGTTCTTGTGTGAGATTTGTGCTGGGTGGAGCTCGGTGTAGAGTTCTTGTGTTCCTTCTGTCCGAGTGCTCTGTAAGCCTCCTTGTGTTTCACTGTGCTTAATTTCATTACTCTGTTGGAACTGCTGTGGAGAGGTTTCTCCACCGAGAAGGAGGCTCCATTTGCTATCCAATTTCCTGGGGCTTGATCTGCCAACGATCAAGGGTCGCCCACCTCACGGCCACGCCAAGAAGTAGGGGCAAGTTATCCCCGAACCTTGTAAATCCTCCGTATTTGCATTTCTGATTTGTGTTTTAGTTTTCTGTTAGTTCTTGTTTTTGTTCTTTGTCTTCCGCTGCCTAACCCTGATCACAGAAACAAGAAAAGTTCAAAAGTCCAAATCTGTCTGTGTCTGGCTACGTTCACCCCCATGAAGGATCGTTTAAGGCGTGCAGAGGGGGGGGGTGAATGCACTTTTTCGGATCTTGGATCTCTACAGAATTGTTAGCGCAGCGGAAATAATATGTAAAAGAAATTCAAAACAATGCTAACACTTATCGTTTACTTGGTATCCACCCCAGTCGGGTGACTAATCCAAGAATCCTTCGATAGATCAACCCCCGGATAACCTCCGACTAGATCTGTCGCTCCTTGTGGGTGGAGAAACCTCGCTACAACACTTGGAAGCCCTCTGATCACAATAGACTACTAACTCACTTTACCCAAGCGAGTTTCGTCAAGAAGGATAATAGGAAACGAGCCCCTTTAAATAGGGCTCAAATTTGAAAACAACCGCTACCAGTCGACTGCCCCTGTGACAGTCGACTGGTCCTATTCAAATTCGGTCGTTACAATACAACGTTCGAATCTGCCAGCTATTCTAGTTAACACCAGTTGACTGCCCCTGGGCCAGTCGACTGGTACACACCTAAGCCTAGGGTTTTACTCCTGAGTACAAGTCACTCCGCACTCAAACCCTCCTGGCTTAGTCCCTGAGTACACACACCCATACTCAGACCCTTACAACTCAGTTGACTCTTCACTAGCAGTCTTAACTGTTGCCTTCACACCCTCTTCATCTTTAGCCCTCGTCCCTCGGATGTGCACGCAAACCTCTAGCTTGCCTCCATGCCACCCTTCACGTACGCCTCGAAGTCCGCGTCTCTCGGCTCATCATCTCTGCTATCCAACAGTCCCTCGGATGCGCACGCAAACCTCCAGCTTGCCTCCATGCCATCCTTCACCTGAAGACATCAACTAAGTCCACGTGTACCTGTACACCTGCACACTCATGTACACATGTGAGAACAACATAAACCCTAACTTAACCACATTGCTCACTCATCAAAATATCATGATCCTCCAGATCATCTCAAGGCCGATTGCCCCAACAATCTCCCCCTTTTTAATGTGTGGCAATATGTTAAGTTAGGTACACATATAGCAATAATAATAGCACAAAAACAATTGAAATTCAAGCATATCACACAAGAGGCAACCTCCCCCTTAACCTATGCTTTCTCCCAAATTTCAACCCTTATTGCTAATCCCAAGTTAGAATTAAATTCTCCCAACTTAACTCTAAAGTCACAACCAAGCCTAAGTTAAGTTTCATCCCAAACCTAACTTAATACCCAAGTTCTCCCCCTTTGACACCATCAAAAGATTGCCCCAAGCAACCCATTCCTTGGTGCCAAATAGAACTTAATCTTATTTCTGAAAACCCCTTCAGAAATCACAAAAACTCATTCTCCTCGAACCTCTTTTTGCACTCTAAGCTCCTAAACATTGACTCTTCTGGAGCTTGTGGACCTGGTCAGGATGAACCTTCACCCCTAGACCACTTAGACACAACCCTAATATACCAAACACATGCATGCATACCAAAGTGACCCCCCAAAAGAGAAAATATCAAAGAAAACATACACAAAACATCATATTAGTATCAATGCAAAGTCTAAATGGAGAAATGAACCTTAAATCATCATACCTCTTGACTGCTCTTTTCATGTTTTTCGGTTTTGAAAGAATGACTTGAGAAAAGAGGTTTTCCACCAACCCTAGAAGTAGATCGAAGTTAGAGGAGGCCTTAGGGACTAATTTTAGGGCTTGAAATAGACTTAGGATGCAAGGGGAGTTGAGAGGAAGAGAAAATCGTCGGGAATAAGCAGCCAAAACCCTAGGTTTGGCTTTCCCGGCGCGCCCTTTCCTTTTATAAAACCCGCGAACCAGTCGACTGCCCCTGGGCCAGTCGACTGGGCCAGAGTGTAATTACATTCTGTGGGTTTTGCCAGTCGACTGGCTGGAGGCCAGTCGACTGGTGTCTGATGTTCCGAATTTCAATTTTTTAGTCCGAATTTCAGAAATGCCTAACTAATTCCATAAATTCTCAAAAATTCTGAAATCTTGTGGGAATATTTATGGATCCTATATTTACTTGGAAAAAATATAATTTCAGTCAAAGTCATCCCAAATCCCATGATTGGTACAAATTTTGAATTTCTCTAGAATGTATCATGAAACCCTTTCCCAAAAGTTCTAATTCGGACCTCACCTCGATGCTTTCTCCCATACTTATTCATAATCAATCCTTAGCATCGAGTTATATGGTATTTAGGCATTAAAATCAAATTTTCTCAATCAAAACCCCAATTTCACCTTTTTCTCTATAATTTTCCTTTTAGTGTGCTAATTCTCTAGGATTAAGACTAACCTTAGCCTTTTAAACCTCTGGGCACACTCTATGGTTCTTTTCAATCCCCTAGAAGAAAACCACCTGAGATCCATTGACCATGGAACCCATTTTGACTTCTAGAACTCTCCCTTGAGCTCCTAGCCCTAGTTACTTCCTTAGGTAACTCTCCTACAAAGGCAAGACCACACCGGTGCTTCTCCGGTGCTTCTTTACCTTCCATTATCACTCTCTTAACCCTGTAGACCTTTTTCTTGGTCAATTTCTTTTCTTTTCCCTCAAATGACTTTTCTTTGCCATTTTTGACTTTTTCTCTACCATAGTTGTAAGGCATCCTTGAATATGATACCTTATTGACATTAGCCCTCCTAGAATGGTATCCTAAACCCGGCCTACCATTTCTAAGAGCATGATCATTTTGTATCCCTCTTGGTTCCTTGGATCCCCTAATGAGTCTATCCAGTTTCTTCTCCGATTTATCAAGTTTGACTTTTAGAACTTGATTCTCCTTTTCCAAACTCCTAACCTTAGGATCATTAGACCTAACTCGATCATTCCTAGGTCTACCTATTTTTCTAAGCATATTTCTTCCTTTCTTAGAGCTTATGCCTTGGTCCTTATTCCTAGAGTTCCTAGATTTATCATGAAACATAGAATTGTTGGTGTTTTCGCATACAAGATTGCTTCTACTCTTATCATGATATTTAAAACCAAAAACACGCATGGGCACACAATTATTACCAATTCTATCATTTATACAAACATTTTGAGCATTCATGAAAGATCTTGAAGCATGAGTAGAGTTAGGGGGTACTGATAAGTATCATTTTTATTGATTATTTGAGTTGCTAAAATCTATGTTTGACCTATGTTTTTATTGCTTAATTGTGATTTTACCCTAGGTTTTAGAACTTACCTTTATTTTGGACTTAATTGCAAATTTACACATATTTGGATTATTTGGCCACTAAATTTTTGATCTATTTTTGTAGGCATGAATGGTTCATGGACCTAGGGCATACTGGGTCAAACTTGAGTCGGAAGTGGACCCGGATCGAGTTATCAAGCTTTGGAGTAATCTGGGCCGTCCGATTCAAAAGCGGCTAGATCTGAGCCATCCGGGATCATCTGAAGCAATCCGAGCTAGGGTTAGGGTTGATTAAGCACTCTGATCAAGATCTAAAGGTTTCATTCCAATCAGAGCTCAATCAACCGTTGGATTAAGCTCGGAGGGCTCTAGATCGTCCATTCAAAGATTATGTAACGCCCCAAAATTTCCATTTTTAGTTCTTAAAGTCCTTAGAATTATTTAAAAATGGTTTAGAAATATTCTAGATATTTTTAGGAATTTTTAGAATATTTTTATGGAATTTTTCGAGTCCGTTTGGTATTTTTGGAAAAAGAAAAAGAAAAAGGAAAAAAAAATGGAAAAAACCAATTAAAGGGGCAGCTGGGGGATTGAACCCGCGACCACAGGGAGCAAGGGAAGCCAACGAACCAGCTGGGCTAGGGTATCAAGCACAGAAAAGAGAGGAGAGAAATAATGTTGTAGTGTAGTTAAGCCTTTTCATTAAGAGGTATATTAAGCCGCTTAAGTCGCGTTGGAAAGGGGAGGCTAGGGTTGTGGTCGGCGCGTGAACAGGGAAGAGAGGCGAGGAGAGGAGGCGAATTCGAGGGTTCTTCTTCTTCTCCTTCTTCTTCACCTTCCCCCTTGAGTAGAGAAGACCTAGGATTGCTTCCTAGGGCTAAAGGTGGAAGCTTTTCACAAGAAGGAGGGGAAAAGATTTTGTTAGGGAGTTTTCTCCCTGTTTTTGTGAGTTTTCTTCAAGACCGATGTAAGTAAATCACTCACCTGCAATAGGAGTAGTTTTCGTTACGAAATTCTTGCTATAAAGCCATGATTTCGAAAAAGAAGCACGTTTTGAGAAACCTTGCTAATTGCATGTTTAGATTGTTAAAGTTGCATGTTTTCTTATGTTAGAAATCCAATTAAATGGTATTGAATGTAAGTAGGCCAAGTATGATAAGTTTTAATATGAGAAAGGACCCAAAAGTGAAGTTTTGGGTTAAGGGCACATAGTGTGCTTGATGGAAAGTTTAATGTAAGGAAGGTTAAGTTCTTTTAATGCAAAAGAAAAGTTAGTTGATAAGTATGAATAAGTATAGTAAGAAAAGTATTTTACTTTTGTGAAAGAGACATGTACCGGGCAAATGTAAGGCCCACAGAAAGTTAGTAGAAAGTTCTAATAGGATGCGGTGGCTGGCTACCTCGCAACCTATTAGAAAAGCGCGCAGTTGGTACACTGATACCATGGTACAATGTCAAGGCCTAAGAGAAAGTTGATTATTTATTTTCAAGTATATAAGTATGATCAAGTAGTTTCTTTTTTTGAGAAAGTGTTTAATTATTATATGTGTACCTTGATACAATGCAAGCATGATAAAGTAGTTCAAGTAGTAAGCACGGTTAGTTGTGTACTTTGATACATTAACAAACATGATAAAGTGTTTCAAGTTGTAAGCATGTTTAGTTGTAAGTTTTGAAGTAAGTAAAGTTTTAAATCATTCTTCGAAATGAGCATGTTTAGTATTGACATCATGATTTTGTGAGTAGGGATTTACTTACTAAGCATTGTGCTTATTAGTTGCATTTTCCTTCTATTGCAGATAAAGGAAAAGAGAAAGCGTAAGTTGGGAGGCGACAGGACTTGCATTGATGTTCAGAGGAGGTGGAACCGGGGTAAAAGATCCGTTGGGTTGAGTATGAGTAGAGTTTGGTATTTAGAAACATTTAGTTTTATGTTTTGAATAGTAAAGAGTGAACCAATGTGTTTAATTTCCGCATAGAGTAAGAAGTTGATACAACTTGAAGATGTTTACTTATGTTTTTCCATATGCTTGGTTAGTTTGGTTAAGTTCCGTATTAGTTTCAATTTCAAGAGTTTGGATTGGTTTTGAGTTGCCAATGTGCCAAATAAACTAGTATATATGATAGATTTGAAGTTATATCTTAATGCGAAGTGATAGTATGTGATTTGTGGATGTTTGAAAGGGATTTTCAGGTCTGAAATTTGCAGTTTCAGGCGTGCCAGTCGACTGGCTCAGATACCAGTCGACTGCTATATCGAACAGAACCTTCTGTTCGATATGGCAGTCGACTGACCATATACCAGTCGACTGACACCAGTCGACTGATATAATAGCAGTCGACTGCTACCATTAAAGAAAAACTGGGTAGAGCAGCTGGTTAGTGCTTTAGTGTTACAACTAAGGGGTCTAGGGGTCAAATCCTGGCAAAGCAAATAAAATGAAAGTTGTTTTGTTTTTTTTTGAAAAAAAAAGGAAGGAAGAAAAAAAAAATTCAGAGCAAGTTAAGGGGACTCAAGTAGGTGTAACCTAAGGCTAAGGATAAGGTAAAGTTAAGGTCCAGTAAATGTGGCGCCCGCCTTAAGAGAGAAAGTTAAGAGAAGTCTGGTCGTCACAGAGTGGTATCAGAGCAGGTCTCCACCCTTCCGCCACACTGACATCAAGCATCAACCCTGCCGCCTACCAAGTAAGAAATTTAATGTTGTTTTGTTTTTGTTAATATGCTTTCTTTATTGACTGCTAGTATTAGTAAGTGCATGATAGTAGAAAAGCATGATAGTATTACTATGATATGATAATGTATGCATAGAGATAGTGAAGCAAGTTAGTAAGAAATAATATGCATTTATTTCTTATTTATTTCTATACACCATAGAGAAAGAGAATGGCAAGAGGACGTCCCAGAACTGTCCGAAATGAGGAGCAGACTCCTAGAGAGCAGGAGTCCACTGAGTCAGCACCACCCACAGATCTTCAAGGAGTGGTGGCCCAGCTTCAGAGGCAACTTGCTGAGCAGCAGCAAGTCATTGCTGCCTTGATGGCTAATCAGCAAGCCACCCCTGTTGCCACGCCAGTGGCGCCAGTGGCACAAGTAGCGACACCAGCGGTGACAGAGACTCCCCCAGTACCTCTGACAAGAGAAGTGAGACAGGAAGCATATCTGATCCAGTGGCAGAGACTGAAGCCCGAGAATTTTTCTGGCACAAGTGAACCATGGGATGCTCAGGCATGGTTCAAAACGGTGGAAAGTATAATGGAGTTACTGGACTGGCCCGAGGTGGAGAAGATAAAGTGCACATCCTTCTGCCTTACTGGAGATGCTAGGATGTGGTGGGAAAG
This sequence comes from Boesenbergia rotunda, assembly GCA_024364735.1. NCBI lineage: Eukaryota > Viridiplantae > Streptophyta > Magnoliopsida > Zingiberales > Zingiberaceae > Boesenbergia > Boesenbergia rotunda. Next base: position 19,078 of record JAGFNQ010002022.1, on the reverse strand, counting down.
AGTGAAAGCTAAGAGGAATGTGAATCAGATGACCTGGGCCGAATTTGAAGCAGAATTTCTGGAAGAGTACTTTCACATGAAAGTGACAAACAAGCACTATGATGAATTTACTGAGTTCCGTCAAGGAGATCTGACTGTAGATGAAGCAGTGAAGAAATTCAATCGACTAGCTCGCTTGTGCCCAGAGCTAGTTAGTACTGAGAAGGAGAGAGTTAGGCTGATGCTCAAGATGCTGAGGCCCCAGATAGCTTTGAACGTGGCCGGCAGTGGTAACAGACCACAAACTTCAGAGGAGTTAGTAAGTAGTGCTTTGATCACTGAGCACTACTTAAACAGTATAAGGGTTACACGGGCGCAACAACAACAGACCTCAGCTCAAAAGTCCCAAGGGAGTACACAGAATCAACAGAACTGGAAAGGGAATTCAAGCAAGAGAAAGCAGGGGGACCAGAAGACTTCTGAGGGAAGTAAAGGAGGCACCTCAAGCAAGCAGCCTAAGTATCCTCCTTGCCCAAAGTGTGGAAAGACACATCCTGGAGTGTGTCGTCAGGGCATGAGTGGATGCCATATATGTGGAGCAGAGGGACACATGATGAAGGCTTGCCCTAACAAGTCAAGTGTTGGAGCTTGCTATATATGTGGAGTAGTAGGGCACATGGCCAAGGCTTGTCCTAAAGCAAAGCAACCTCCACCCCAGTTTCTTCAGTACGGAGGTGGACCTGCTCAGCTGCACCAGATGCAGCCAGTTATGGAGGGACCTTATTACAGCCAGATGAGGATGGAAGCCCCACCAGCCACAACCAACGCCAGGATTTTCTCCATTAGCAAGGAAGATGTGGCAAATGCTCCTACTGTGGTCACAGGTCGAATACTCATCTCATCTCAGTATGCTATTGTGTTATTCGATACTGGGGCAACCCATTCTTTTGTATCTATACTATTCTCTAAAAAGCTAGGGATCCCACCAGAGAGTTTAAGTCAGGAGTTTCTAATAACTCTACCATCAGGAGAAGTTATGGCCTCTACCCAGAGGCTAAGGGCAGTACAAATCTGGATTTCCAACCGAGAGCTCTACAGTGACTTGGTAATCCTTGAGATGAAGGATTACGATGTCATTTTAGGGATGGATTTCTTGAGCAAGTACAGTGCTTCTATAGACTGCCGCAAGAGAAGGGTCAAGTTTACACCAGAAGCAGAACCTTCATTTGAATTTATTGGAGACCCGAAGAGAAAGACAAAAAGGTTTTTATCTACCTTACAAGCTCAGAGGATGTTAGAAAATGGATGTTCTGGTTTTCTAGCTCATATAGTGGATGCAAGTCAAAGGGAAGAATTAAAGAAAGAAGATGTGAGAGTAGTCTGTGACTATCCTGAAGTGTTTCCTGAAGAGCTACCAGGACTCC
>JAGFNQ010002022.1:0-17329 GCA_024364735.1 Boesenbergia rotunda | reverse complement strand
TGTGCCAAGGACTGCTTTCAGTACGAGATATGGGCACTATGAGTTTGTGGTTATGCCCTTTGGAGTGACAAACGCCCCTGCGACGTTTATGGATCTAATGAATAGAGTATTCAAGGATTTTCTGGACGAGTTCGTTATTGTCTTCATTGATGATATCCTAGTGTATTCAAAGACTCAGCAAGAACATGAAGAACACCTGAAGATAGTGTTGCAAACCTTACACCAAAAGGAGTTGTACGCCAAATTCTCAAAGTGTGAGTTTTGGCTTGATCGGGTGGCCTTCCTAGGCCACATTATTTCCAAGGAAGGTATTATGGTAGACCCAGCCAAGATTGAAGCAGTTAGTAACTGGAGTCAACCAAAGAATGCTAGTGAGATCAGAAGTTTTCTGGGTTTGGCAGGGTACTACAGAAGGTTTGTGGAGGACTTTTCAAGAATAGCTTCACCACTTACAGCCCTTACCAGAAAGAATAAGAAGTATGAGTGGACTGAAGACTGTGAGCAGAGTTTTCTTGAGTTGAAGAAGAGACTAACAAGCGCTCCTATTCTTACAGTACCCGAAGGTGATAAGAGCTTTGATATATACAGTGATGCATCAAAGCTAGGACTTGGAGCAGTCCTTATGCAAGAAGGCAAAGTCATAGCTTATGCTTCCAGGCAACTCAAGGACTATGAAAAGAATTACCCCACTCATGATCTGGAGTTGGCAGCTGTAGTCTTTGCTCTAAAGATATGGAGGCATTACTTGTATGGAGTGCAGTGTAAGATTTATACAGATCACCAGAGTCTGAAATATTTCTTCACTCAGAAAGACCTCAATATGAGACAGCGAAGGTGGCTCGAGTTAGTGAAGGACTATGACTGTGAGATTCTTTACCACCCTGGTAAGGCAAATAGAGTAGCAGATGCACTGAGTAGAAAGACTTGTGCCATTTTGATGTCCTTATCATCATTGGCACCACCATTACAGAAGGAGATAGTAGATTATGGAGTGGAGATTATTGAGGGACAGCTAGCCCTATTGACACTAGAGTCAACTTTGCTTGGAGAGATACAGAAAGAGCAAGCTGAGGATTCTGATATCCAAAGGATCAAGCAAGAGGTGCAAGAGGAAGAGAGTAAAGAGTTTAGAGTATCTGACAGTGGGATACTCTACTATGGTGACCGTTTATGTGTCCCCAATCATGAAGAGCTGAGAAAGAAGATTCTTGAAGAAGCCCATGGAACTCCCTACTCAATGCATCCTGGTTCCACTAAGATGTACCAAGATTTGAAAAGAAGATTTTGGTGGTCCGGGATGAAGAGAGACATAGCTAAGTATGTCAGCACCTGCCTGACATGTCAGAGAGTTAAAGCAGAACACCAGAGACCAGGAGGTGTCCTACAGCCCATTCAGATTCCAGAGTGGAAATGGGAAGACATAGCCATGGATTTCATAGTTGGTCTACCAAAGACAACTAATGGCTATGATGCTATTTGGGTGATAGTAGATAGATTGACCAAGTCTGCCCACTTTTTGGCAATCAGAGTGTCTTACTCAATTGAGAAGTTAGCCCAATTATATGTGCAGGAAGTGATCCGACTACACGGAGTCCCGAAGACCATTATCTCTGATAGGGATGGTCGTTTCACATCACACTTTTGGGAGTGTGTACAGACAGCGTTAGGCACCAAACTGAAATTCAGCACAGCATTCCATCCCCAGACCGATGGACAGACAGAGAGAGTGAATCAGGTACTAGAAGATATGCTCAGAGCTTGTGCATTGGACTTCAAGGGTAGTTGGTGCAAGTATTTATGTTTAGCTGAGTTTGCCTACAACAACAGTTACCAAGCCACTATTGGTATGGCACCCTATGAAGCTCTTTATGGTAGGAAGTGCAGATCTCCCCTCTGTTGGTATGAAGGTAGTGAGAAGAAAGAAATGGGATCTCAGACTGATCTTATAGAGGATACCACAGAAGCAATCAGGAGCATCCGCCAGAGGATAGAGACTGCTCAGAGTAGGCAGAAGAGTTATGCAGATGTACGTCGTAGGCCGTTAGAGTTTGAAGTTGGGGATACAGTTTTCCTCAAAGTAGCACCTATGAAGGGAGTGATGAGATTTGGTAAGAAAGGCAAGCTAAGTCCTCGATACGTAGGACCTTACCCAGTGATAAAGAGAGTTGGTAAAGTAGCTTATGAGTTGGAGCTACCCTCAGAAATGTCAGCAATACACAATGTGTTTCATGTCTCAATGCTAAAGAAGCATATCCCAGATGCTAACCAAGTGATTGAGCCACAGATGGTACAAGTGCAAGAAGATCTCAGTTATGAAAGTCGACCTATTCAGATAATAGATCGAGCAAATAAGAAGCTGAGGAACAAAGTGGTACCATTAGTGAAAGTCTTATGGCTGAATCAGAAGTATGAAGAGGCAACTTGGGAATCAGAAGAGAGCATGAGGCAAAGGTATCCAGAGCTGTTCTAAGTTCGAGGACGAACTTTTTATAAGGTAGGGAGGATTGTAACGCCCCAAAATTTCCATTTTTTAGTTCTTAAAGTCCTTAGAATTATTTAAAAATGGTTTAGAAATATTCTAGATATTTTTAGGAATTTTTAGAATATTTTTATGGAATTTTCCGAGTCCGTTTGGTATTTTAGAAAAAGGAGAAAGAAATAAAAAAAAGGAAAAAACGTTTAAAGGGGCAACCGGAGTTCGAACCCGCGACCACCACGAGACCAAGGGAGCGCGCGACCAGCTGGGCTAGGGTATCAAGCACAGAAAAGGAAGGAGAGAAATAATGTTGTAGTGTAGTTAAGTGTTTTTCATGAAGAGGTATATAAACCTCGCTTAGGTTGCGTGAAACCCCAAGTTGGAGCCGTAGCCGCGCGTGAGAGAGAGGAGAAGGGAGGGCTGCGAAACAAGGGATTTTCAAGGGAGCTCTTCTTCTTCTTCTTCTTTCCCCTTGAGTAGAAGCATCTAGGGTTCCTTCCTAGGGCTAAAGGTGGAAGCTTTTTACAAGGAGGAAGAAAAAGGATTTCGTTAGGGAGTTTTCTCCCTGTTTTTGTGAGTTTTCTTCAAGAACGAGGTAAGTGAATCACTCACCTGCAATAGGAGTAGTTTTCGCCATGAGATTGTCGTTGTGAAGCTATGTTTTGAAAGTTAAGACCATGTTTCTTAAGCGAGTTGATTTATAAGCTTAAATTCTTATTGATGCATGTATTGTAAAGTAGAATTCGAATTTGAATTGTTGTTGAGATATGTGGTTTGAGCATGTTAGGAATTAGTGGTTGAAAAGTCCCAAGCATAAGCCTTGGATTTAGGGCACGCAAGGTGCTCGATGAAAGTCCCGAATGGGAAGGTAAAAGTGTAAGTGCAACATTGTTTGCAAAAGAGAGTTAGTTAATAAGTATGAATAAAGTATAGTAAGAAAAGTATTTTACTTTTGTGAAAGAGACATGTACCGGGCAAATGTAAGGCCCACAGAAAGTTAGTCGAAAGTTCTAATAGGATGCGGTGGCTAGCTACCTCGCAACCTATTAGAAAAGCGCGCAGTTGGTACACTGATACCATGGTACAATGTCAAGGCCTAAGAGAAAGTTGATTATTTATTTTCAAGTATATAAGTATGATCAAGTAGTTTCTTTTTTTGAGAAAGTGTTTAATTATTATATGTGTACCTTGATACAATGCAAGCATGATAAAGTAGTTCAAGTAGTAAGCATGGTTAGTTGTGTACTTTGATACATTAACAAACATGATAAAGTGTTTCAAGTTGTAAGCATGTTTAGTTGTAAGTTTTGAAGTAAGTAAAGTTTTAAATCATTCTTCGAAATGAGCATGTTTAGTATTGACATCATGATTTTGTGAGTAGGGATTTACTTACTAAGCATTGTGCTTATTAGTTGCATTTTCCTTCTATTGCAGATAAAGGAAAAGAGAAAGCGTAAGTTGGGAGGCGACAGGACTTGCATTGATGTTCAGAGGAGGTGGAACCGGGGTAAAAGATCCGTTGGGTTGAGTATGAGTAGAGTTTGGTATTTAGAAACATTTAGTTTTATGTTTTGAATAGTAAAGAGTGAACCAATGTGTTTAATTTCCGCATAGAGTAAGAAGTTGATACAACTTGAAGATGTTTACTTATGTTTTTCCATATGCTTGGTTAGTTTGGTTAAGTTCCGTATTAGTTTCAATTTCAAGAGTTTGGATTGGTTTTGAGTTGCCAATGTGCCAAATAAACTAGTATATATGATAGATTTGAAGTTATATCTTAATGCGAAGTGATAGTGTGTGATTTGTGGATGTTTGAAAGGGATTTTCAGGTCTGAAATTTGCAGTTTCAGGCGTGCCAGTCGACTGGCTCAGATACCAGTCGACTGCTATATCGAACAGAACCTTCTGTTCGATATGGCAGTCGACTGACCATATACCAGTCGACTGACACCAGTCGACTGATATAATAGCAGTCGACTGCTACCATTAAAGAAAAACTGTGTAGAGCAGCTGGTTAGTGCTTTAGTGTTACAACTAAGAGGTCTAGGGGTCAAATCCTGGCAAAGTAAATAAAATGAAAGTTGTTTTGTTTTTTTTGAAAAAAAAAAAGAAGGAAGAAAAAAAAAAATTCAGAGCAAGTTAAGGGGACTCAAGTAGGTGTAACCTAAGGCTAAGGATAAGGTAAAGTTAAGGTTAAGCAAATGTGACGTCCGCTTTAAGGAAGTTAAGGGAAGTCGGGTCGTCACAAGAAGAAACATATAGAACAAATGTAATCTTAAGCACACGCACAGAAAGATCAACAACGAAGAAGAAATGTAGAGAACACAACTTAGCAACAACCCTTTGCTCTGTTCACTGTTGTTTGTTGTGTCACCTTCTCTGCTTCGCCCACCCCTTCTTCTTAATCTTCCTTCTGCACATATACAGGCATCACCCATTGACCTCTGCTGAGCTCTCAGTTCACTGAAGTCCTCTTCAGCTGAAGCTTCAGGTTAGTCATCAGCCACTGACCCCATCTGAGCTCTCAACCTACCTCCTCAGCTGAAGCTTCAGGTCGTCAGGTGCCGTTGAAACCTGCAAGTGTATATCAAACAAAAAGACACTAGAGAAAGTCACCCTTCACCCTTCTTCTTGCTCCTTCATCTGAATATTGAAGCCCTGTTTTATCTGCACACTTGCAGATTCATTAGCGAAGAAAATCAGAAGTTGACAATAATTTGAATTAAAGTTCTGAGGTGCTGATCGGTCACCCTGACCGATCAGACACCCTCCTGACTAATCAGACTCAATTCTGATCGATCCAGTGAAGTTCTGATCGTTCTTACTGACCGATCAGAGACCAGAGATCGATCACCAGTCCGATCCTTAAACCCACTGAGTTCTGAGTCAAATCCCCTGATCGGTCACCTTGACCGATCAGCAAGGAGCCTGACTGATCAGGCTCTTGCCTGATCGGTCCAGGTCATCCTTGATCGGTCAGAATGACCGATCAGGGGTCTCGTGATCGATCCATTGATCTATCACCAACCTTTCTGCGACCACACCAAATGCTTTCTGATCATTTTTTGATCAATCTCCAGACCATTCAGAAAAAACCTTCTGTTTCATAAGAAGCTTTCTGGATCGGTCAACAGACCGATCAGACATCCTGGATCGGTCTTGTGACTGATCTAGAATCAAGGGAATTCCTGCCAACTCCCTGATCAGACATCAGACCGATCCAGCCACTCTTTTAGATCCTGAGTCCAGAGAACATGCTCCCTTGCCCTCTCTGACTCAGTCTGGTCCAGAGAACGAGCTCCCGAGCCCTCTCTAACCAGTACACTTAATGCTCAGTCCCCCAGACCAAGACTTCACTCCCAGCTTCACTCACCGGGACTTAGTCCAACCTAGCTTCACTCACTAGGACCTAGCTTCACTCACCAGGATTTACTTCACCTAGCTTCACTCACTAGGGTTTCCTTCACCTAGCTTCCCTCGCTAGGACCCGGCTTCACTCACCAGGACATTTGCCCAACTTCACTCACCAGGACTTCGTGGCCAACTTCACTCACCAGGACTTTTGCCCAGCTTCACTCACCAGGACTTAATCTGAACTTAACTATCTGATCTCACTCAACCAAACATAAATCGGTGTCAACACCAAAATAACAATCAGGTCAGACTGCATCCACAATCTCCCCTTTTTTGTTGTTTGACAACACGATTTAAGTTTAGGTATTAGAAGTCAAGTTTATTATTGCAAGGGAATCAGAATCCTCCCCCTACAATAGTTAAGTTCGTAATAAAACCTAAACTTAACTAACCATCCTCTCCCCCTTTGTCAAACACCGAAAAGGGTATAGACTGGTTATTAAGTTTAAAACACTCCCCCTTAACACAAGGGTCTCTCCCCAGACACTAATGAAAAACTGATAAAAACCAAAACAATCATAGCATACTGTCATAGAAGAAAATATCACAACATCAGTCAACATCAGTCATATAGTCAAAAGAGAGTGTCAACAATCATGCATTAATCAAACGGATATCAAAAATACATCAGTCCTGATTGCATCAGATCAGATAGTCCTGATCGGTCTCCTTGACCGATCAGAGAAATGCCTGATCGGTCTACTTGACCGATCAGGGAATATCTTGATCGGTCTGTGGACTGATCAGGTTCGTTGCCGTTCGATTGTTGTTCGATACAGAAAGATTTCTGATCGGTCTATGGACCGATCAAATTTTAGAAAAATTTCTAAAACTCTGATACGTTCCAGAGACAGACTGCATTAACAACATGATTTGAGTCCCTTAATCAAAATCTATTTCTCCACACCAATTTTGCTAATTCAATTTAATCCATAGTCCCAAGTTTGTATCAAGTTCATAGTCCCAAGTTTGTCTTAACCATAGACCTAATTCTCAATTCTATTGATAATTCACCAAGATTGGATTAACTGAGATAATTCATAGTCCCCGGTTTATCTTAACCATAGACCTAATTCTCAATTCTATTGATAATTCACCAAGATTGGATTAACTTGGATAATTCATAGCCCCAGGTTTGTCTTAACCATAGACTTAATTCTCAATTCTATTGATAATTCACCAAGATTGGATTAACTTGGATAATTCATAGCCCCATAGGTAGTAAATAGTTATCTATTAAGCGGAGGAAATGGTATCATAAGAAGCACATCCCCAACTAGGAATGACCATGTGTTTCGAGCACCCATTATCAACAAACCATGTTGATAGATACTCCCCCTCAACCAATGCTACACAACACGAATGATAGATAATTTAGGTACCCAAACCTTGGGACCTAATGTACCTACAATGCAAGTCTTTGGAACCCATGTCTTGGTCACTTTCTTTCTAAGTCCTTGAACCCTAGAGACATTTGGTGGTTTAAATTGGGTTCTAGACATTAATGACATAAAACTAGGTTCTTTAGGTCGGTAACCTATACCGAGCTTATTGTAGACCGCTCTTTGGGAGTTGAGGATCATATCCAAGGTCTTGGAGCTAGTTGAAAATTTCCCAAGAAGATTCTTGAGTTTTTCAACTTCACTCTTTAGGGCCTTGTTCTCATCCTCAAGGACCTCAACATGCAAATCATCAATTATATCATCCTTAAAGGTTTTTAATTGTTCTACTTCTAATATTAATTATTTTACCTTGTCCTTAGATTTTTTAAGCAAGTTAGTCAAATAAGCAATGGTTCTATAACATTTATCGAGCTCGGGAGAGATTACCTCTTCATCTATAACGACCCGAAAAATTCTCATAATATTTTCTTTAAAATATTGAGCATAACTAGATAATTTTCCGAGGGACTTAGAAATATTAATACAAATTTTAGCCTAGAAATCCATGTTTTCTCATTTAAATTGGGAAAAATAAGCACTAATGGGCTTTATATGGGCTTTCTAGTACCATAATTGTAACGACCCGGAAAATTCTCTTAATATTTTCTTAAAATATTAAGCATGTTTAAATAATTTTCCAAGGGACCTAGAAATATTAAGGAGAACATTGGCCTAGAAAATCCATGTTTTCTCATTTAAATTGAGAAAACTAAGTACTAATGGGCTTTATGTGGGCTTTTTAGTACCATGATTATAGGTGGATTTCGGTAATAATTAGTATAAATATAAATAGGATTTAATTAGGCATATTAGCATGATTATGGGTAAGTCTTAGCCTAATTTTTCTATTTTAATGGAGAAATTAGGTACTAATGAGCTTTAAATGGGCTCCAAAAATGGGTATTAGTTAGGTAAAATTAATATAAATTAGGTAAAATTAATATAAATATAAAATAACTTTATTTAGGAATATTAGCATAATTATGGGTGATTTTTGGAGAATTTTCGAAATAAAAGGGAACTTTCGAAAATTAGAGGAAAAGGTTTAAATAAAATGAAAAATAAAATAAAAATAAAGGTGCATGGGCCAAGGATTGAACCTTAGACCTCTTGTACAACCATGAATGCTTTAACCAACTCACCTATCAAGGAATACTTATGAGTAAATGAAGTGGAGGTTGGTTAAGAAGTAGAAGGAGATGAAGGGTCATGGAGAGACTCTTCATTTGCCTCTTTAAAGGAGCTATAAAGAGGGGGTTTGGGGGGTTACTTCTCTTCACCATCAAGTGCATTTGCTCCCCTCCTCCCTCCTCATTCTAGCCGAAATTCTAAGGAAGAGTTCCCCTTGGAAAAGTTTCCACCAAGGCTCCATCTCCCAAGATCTAAAGTTCTTACAAGGATCCAAGGACTAGGTGTGGTCAAGAGACATCAAGTCTTCTTCCTTCTCTCCATCCAAGGTCTAAAAATTTAGAAACCCCAAGGTAAGACTCCCTCACCTGTGGTATAATAGTTATCTATGATTTCCATGATTTTTATCATGATATATGGGTTAGTTTTTGGATGTGATGTTGAAAGGAAAGAAAAACCAAGGTCCTTAAGTTTATGGATTTCGGCCAGCATGATTTAAAGGTCTATAAATGTGTTAAAAATCATGATAATATTATTTTATGTTCCCTTATGATGTGTAGAGGTTAAGTAAAATTTTTTGGAATTCTTGGAGAAGCCTAGGACACTCTAGGGTTTCGGCCAACATGAAAGGGGCAAAACCAAGGTCCCTATGTTTATGGGTTTCGGCCACCATGATTTAAATGTCTATAAATATGTTAAAAATCATGATAATGTTATTTCATGTTCCCTCATGATGTGTAGAGGTTAATTATAATTTTTGGGAATTTTAGGAGTACCCTAGGACACTCTAGGGTTTCGGCCAACATGAAAGGGGCAAAACCAAGGTCCCTATCTTTATGGGTTTCGGACACCATGATTTAAATGTCTATAAATATGTTAAAAATCATGATAATGTTATTTTATGTTCACTTATGATGTGTATAGGTTAAGTATAATTTTTGGTAATTTTTGGAGTACCCTAGGACACTCTAGGGTTTCGGCCAACATGAAAGGGGCAAAACCAAGGTCCCTATGTTTATGGGTTTCGGCCACCATGATTTAAATGTCTATAAATATGTTAAAAATCATGATAATGTTATTTGATGTTCCATTATGATGTTTAGAAGTTATGTATAATTTTTGGGAATTTTTCGATTACCCTAGAGACCCCATATGTTTCGGCCAACCTCAAGGACCCAAGGGTTAGGGTTGAGCCTTTAACTGCAAGTACATGTTTATGTGTTGCCATGATAAGTATGATAAGTTTATGTTCAGGATATGAATGATGTCATGATAAGAATGATAGGGTTATGATCACGATAACGATGATGCTATGATATGTTAGGTTCATGATATGAATGATGCCATGTTAAGTATGTTACGTTTATGTTTAAGAATGAAAATGATGCCATGTTAAGAATGAGGATGATGCCATGTTTATGAATGATATGCCATGTTTACGAATGATATGCCATGTTTATGAATGATATGCCATGTTTATGAATGATGTGCCATGCTCTATGAATGATGTGTGCATATGCCATGTCTAAGAATGAAAATGATGAATGACAAGTATGATGAATGAAAAATGATGCTTATGTCTTTAAGGCATAAATATGCTAAACGGCACGGTCGATGGTCGACGGTACGACGGTCGAGAGGACCGGTAAATGGGCTGGTAGACGGGCCGAGCCGTAACAAGTTATGCTATGTTAAGTATGCTATGAATGAATGATGATGAATGACAAGTATGATGAATGAAAGATGATGCTTATGTCTTTAAGGCATAAATATGCTAAACGGCACGGTCGATGGTTGACGGTACGACGGTCGAGAGGACCGGTAAATGGGCCGGTAGACGGGCCGAGCCGTAACAAGTTATGCTATGATAAGTATGCCATGAATGTCTTATGAATGATGAAACATGAAAAGTATTTTACTTTATGTATGGGCTTGTACCGGACCGAAGTATGGGTCCAAGGGATGGGCACCTTAAGAACGCCCCGGTTTTGGACTACCGAAGCTGTCCACGGTTCTGGCCCTACCGGAGCTGGGCAACAGGGATGGGCACCTTAAGAACGCCTCGGTTCGGGGACTACCGACTATGCTGTCCTTACCCTAGTAGGTTGGGGCTCATGACCTCGGACTTGCTAGGGATGCGCGCTATGATGTATGTATGTGGTACAAGCCGGGGACCCCAAATGATGTTATGATGATTATGTTTAAGAAATGAAAAGTATGTTTTTAAAGATTAAGCATCCTTATGATATATATGCATTGCCCATGCATTCATTATGAAAAAGTATGTTTATGAAAAGTATGTTCATGAAAAGTATGATTTTAAACTAAGCATCCATATATGTATATGCATTCCACTCATGCATCCATTCATGCTATGCATTATGCTATGTTGATAAGATGATATGCTTACGTTTCATGTTAAGAAGTATGCATGAGAATGAATGATCTATGCCATGATTATGTTAGGAAGATGTTCATATGCTATGATAGGTATTATGCCATGCTACCATGTTATGATTTATGCCATGAAAGATACCATGCTACTATGTTTATGATTTATGCCATGAAAGATGCCATGCTACTATGTTTATGATTTATGCCATGAATTTTGCCATGCTACTATGTTTATGATTTATGCCATGAATTATGTCATGCTTAGAATGTCTACTATGTTTATGAGTTGCGCCATGAATTATGTCATGCTTAGAATGTCTACTATGTTTATGTTCATGCCATGCTATGTATACGATAAGTGATGTAAGATGTTATATTCCATGTAGAGCACCAAGTATGTTAATGTTTTATGTGCTCATTATGAGATGATGAATGATGAATGGTTTTGTGAGTAGGAAAGAGTCTTACTAAGCCTGTGTGTTTATAGTCTTATTTCCTTATACCGCAGATCATTCAAGGGGACAATGATGGAAGCAGCAGGAGGGCAAGAACGCATGTGTGTAGTAGTGACTTGGCCCAGGAAACTTTATGTTTACTGTTTATGCTAGGACTTCACCTTGGTTACTTATATGTCTGAATAATGACCTGTGGAACCTTATGATATGATGTTACGTATGACATGATATGATATGATGCTTAAGTTCAAAGTTAATATGCTAAGGTTCCTATGTCATTAAGTTAAGAATGATAACAGGGCATGTATAAGTTAAAGTTATTCCGCTGCCTTATGATGTCTACATGCCCTAAGCATGTTAACGTAACGCCGCTTACGAAAGAAAAAAAAAGCGGGCATTACAGGTTGGTATCAGAGCAGTAACCATCTCACTACACACACATCAAGCCCTCTTCCTGCCGCTTCCAAGTAAGTACCTCTTTACATATCTTATAGTAGGAAGATGTTTTATGATTTTAAGGTATGCCAGTATGAATGATATTTATGATGAAAAGTACGTTACGATATGTAACGATGAATGATGCTTTATCTTATTTTAGGAATTAAATATTTAGAATAATATAGGCGTAGAAAAGAAACTATAATTTATGATATTATGTATAATCTATAATATAGTCACATGTAGAAAATTATCTGATAACCTACCCACAGGAGATTATAACATTCTCACCTATGTTAGCGTATAGCATTAGTTCCATGATATTAGTACTGATATAATTAATGGTATAGGTTATATGGTACAACTTAGGTAGGGACGCATAGGGTAGGGTTCTAATTATGTTAATACTTATTATAGGTTATGGGTCACTGATATCTTATATATAATATATAAGACTACCTTAAGTTATTTTATGGTAATAAGTAGGATCTCACCTATTCTATAATAATCATACAACTAATATAATTCGTAACTCGGGCTGAGAACTAATATTCGGAAGCATACTATTATTAGGTTTACCCATAATTAAAATAAGTATATAACTATGATATATGCATATAATTATGTCATGGAGTTAATAATGACATTAGTCAATTATATGTCAAAGAGATAATTAGAACTTCGATATATACAGCGATGCTTCCAAGCTAGGACTTGGAGCTATACTTAAGCAGAGCGGTAAGGTCATTGCTTATGCCTCCAGGCAACTCAAGGAACATGAGCAGAACTATCCCACTCACGATCTGGAATTGGCCGCGGTGGTTTTCGCTCTTAAGATATGGAGGCATTATCTGTACGGAGCGTAGTGTCGAATTTATACAGACCACCAGAGTCTGCGATATTTCTTCACTGAGAAAGACTTGAATATGAGACAACGCCGATGGCTTGAGTTGGTGAAGGACTATGACTGTGAAATCCTCTACCATCCGGGAAGGGCAAACAAAGTGGCGATGCACTCAGCCGGAAGTCGAGTGCCACCTTGATGTCTATACGTATATTACCCCAACCACTTGAAAGAGAAATGATGAATTTTGGAATTGAGGTTATCACCGGACGACTTTCCACCATAACAATATCACCCACGCTGTTTGGGGATATATTGGAAAGATAGAATAATGATCTAAGTCTTCAGAAAATAAAACAGGAGATCCTAGAAGGAAAAGGCGATGGTTTTCATATCGCAAAAGGGGGGGAACTATACCTTAGGGATCGTCTATGTATTCCTAATGATCCGGAGCTTCGAAGGGAAATACTAGCGGAAGCTCACGGAACCCCTTATTCGATGCATCCAGGATCCACCAAGATGTATCAAGATTTGAAAGAGAAGTTCTGGTGGTCCGGTATGAAGAGAGATGTGGCCCAGCATGTCAGTACTTGCATGACTTGCCAGCAAGTGAAAGCAGAACACCAGCGACCCGGAGGAGATGTAGGTCTCCGATCTGTTGGTATGAGGGTGGTGAAAAGAAGGAAAGGGGGGCTCACAACGGATGTCATAGACAGCACCACCCGAGTTATACAGAATATCCGACAACGGATAGAAACTGCTCAGAGCCGGCAGAAGAGTTATGCCGATGTTCGGCGCAGACCACTGGAGTTTAATGTCGGAGATTGGGTGTTTCTCAAAGTGGCTCCTATGAAAGGGGTGACAAGATTCGGGAGGAAAGGAAAGCTAAGTCCGCGTTATGTGGGGCCGTACCTGATTCTGAAAAGAGTTGGTAAGGTAGCATACGAGCTGGGGCTACCTTCAGAGATGTCAGCTATCCATAACGTATTCTATGTGTCCCTGCTTAAAAAGTGTATCCCAAATATGGACCAAGTGATCGAGCCACAGACGGTGCAAGTGCAAGAGGACCTAAGCTATGAGAGCAGACCCATCCAGATTTTGGATAGGGAAGTCAAGAAGCTGAGGAGTAAGGAAGTGCCCTTAGTCAAGGTCCTATGGCAAAGTCAACGGTTCGAAGAAACTACCTGGGAACGCGAGGACGAGATGAGGCGCAAGTACCCAGAGTTATTCTAAGTTCGAGGACGAACTTTCACGAGGTATGGGGGATTGTAACGAATCGGAAAATTCTCTTAATATTTTCTTAAAATATTAAACATGTTTAAATAATTTTCCAAGGGACCTAGAAATATTAAGGAGAACTTTGGCCTAGAAAATCCATGTTTTCTCATTTAAATTGAGAAAACTAAGTACTAATGGGCTTTATGTGGGCTTTTTAGTACCATGATTATAGGTGGATTTCGGTAATAATTAGTATAAATATAAATAGGATTTAATTAGGCATATTAGCATGATTATGGGTAAGTCTTAGCCTAATTTTTCTATTTTAATGGAGAAATTAGGTACTAATGAGCTTTAAATGGGCTCCAAAAATGGGTATTAGTTAGGTAAAATTAATATAAATATAAAATAACTTTATTTAGGAATATTAGCATAATTATGGGTGATTTTTGGAGAATTTTCGAAATAAAAGGGAACTTTCGAAAATTAGAGGAAAAGGTTTAAATAAAATGAAAAATAAAATAAAAATAAAGGTGCATGGGCCAAGGATTGAACCTTGGACCTCTTGTACAACCATGAATGCTTTAACCAACTCACCTAGCAAGGAATACTTATGAGTAAATGAAGTGGAGGTTGGTTAAGAAGTAGAAGGAGATGAAGGGTCATGGAGAGACTCTTCATTTGCCTCTTTAAAGGAGCTATAAAGAGGGGGTTTGGGGGGTTACTTCTCTTCACCATCAAGTGCATTTGCTCCCCTCCTCCCTCCTCATTCTAGCCGAAATTCTAAGGAAGAGTTCCCCTTGGAAAAGTTTCCACCAAGGCTCCATCTCCCAAGATCTAAAGTTCTTACAAGGATCCAAGGACTAGGTGTGGTCAAGAGACATCAAGTCTTCTTCCTTCTCTCCATCCAAGGTCTAAAATTTAGAAACCCCAAGGTAAGACTCCTCACCTGTGGTATAATAGTTATCTATGATTTCCATGATTTTTAGCATGATATATGGTTAGTTTTTGGATGTGATGTTGAAAGGAAAGAAAAACAAGGTCCTTAAGTTTATGGATTTCGGCCAGCATGATTAAAGGTCTATAAATGTGTTAAAAATCATGATAATGTTATTTATGTTCCTTATGATGTGTAAGGTTAATAAAATTTTTGGGAATTTTTGGAGTACCCTAGGACACTCTAGGGTTTCGGCCAACATGAAAGGGGCAAAACCAAGGTCCTATGTTTATGGGTTTCGGCCACCATGATTTAAATGTATAAATATTTTAAAAATCATGATAATGTTATTTGATGTTCCCTTATGATGTTAAGGTAATTATAATTTTTGGGAATTTTTGGAGTACCTAGGAACTCTAGGGTTTCGGCCAACATGAAAGGGGCAAACCAAGGTCCCTATGTTTATGGGTTTCGACCACCATGATTTAAATGTCTATAAATATTTCAAAAATCATGATAATGTTATTTTATGTTCCCTTATTATGTGTAGAGGTTAAGTATAATTTTTGGGAATTTTTGGAGTACCTAGGACACTCTAGGGTTTCGGCCAACATGAAAGGGGCAAAACCAAGGTCCTATGTTTATGGGTTCGGCCACCATGATTGAATGTCTATAATATGTTAAAAATCATGATAATGTTATTTGATGTTCCCTTATGATGTTTAGAAGTTATGTATAATTTTTGGGAATTTTTGGATTACCCTAGAGACCCCATATGTTTCGGCCAACCTCAAGGACCCAAGGGTTAGGGTTGAGCCTTTAACTGCAAGTAATGTTTATGTGTTGCCATGATAAGTATGATAAGTTTATGTTCAGGATATGAATGATGTATGATAAGAATGATAGGGTTATGATCACGATAACGATGATGCTATGATATGTTAGGTTCATGATATGAATGATCCATGTTAAGTATGTTACGTTTATGTTTAAGAATGAAAATGATGCCATGTTAAGAATGAAAATGATGCCATGTTAAGAATGAGGATGATGCATGTTTATGATGATATGCCATGTTTACGAATGATATGCCATGTTTATGAATGATGGCCATGCTCTATGAATGATGTGTGCATATGCATGTCTAAGAATGAAAATGATGAATGACAAGTATGATGAATGAAAAATGATGCTTATGTCTTTAAGGCATAATATGCTAAACGGCACGGTCGATGGTCGACGGTATGACGGTCGAGAGGACCGGTAAATGGGCCGGTAGACGGGCCGAGCCGTAACAAGTTATGCTATGTTAAGTATGCTATGAATGAATGATGATGAATGACAAGTATGATGAATGAAAGATGATGCTTATGTCTTTAAGGCATAAATATGCTAAACGGCACGGTCGATGGTTGACGGTACGACGGTCGAGAGGACCGGTAAATGGGCCGGTAGACGGGCCGAGCCGTAACAAGTTATGCTATGATAAGTATGCCATGAATGTCTTATGAATGATGAAACATGAAAAGTATTTTACTTTATGTATGGGCTTGTACCGGACCGAAGTATGGGCCCAAGGGATGGGCACCTTAAGAACGCCCCGGTTTTGGACTACCGAAGCTGTCCACGGTTCTGGCCTACCGGAGCTGGGCAACAGGGATGGGCACCTTAAGACGCCTTGGTTCGGGGATACCGACTATGCTGTCCTTACCCTAGTAGGTTGGGGCTCGGACCTCGGACTTGCTAGGGATGCGCGCTATGATGTATGTATGTGGTAAAGCCGGGGACCCCAATGATGTTTATGATGATTATGTTTAAGAAATGAAAAGTAGTTTTTAAAGATTAGCATCCTTATGATATATATGCATTGCCCATGGCATTCATTATGAAAAAGTAGTTTATGAAAGTATGTTCATGAAAAGTATATTTTAAACTAAGCATCCATATATGTATATGCATTCCACTCATGCATCCATTCATGCTATGCATTATGCTATGTTGATAAGATGATATGCTTACGTTTCATGTTAAGAAGTATGCATGAGAATGAATGATCTATGCCATGATTATGTTAGGAAGATGTTCATATGCCTATGATAGGTATTATCCATGCTACCATGTTATGATTTATGCATGAAATGTCATGCTACTATGTTATGATTTATGCCATGAAAAGATGTCATGCTACATGTTTATTGATTTATGCATGAATTTTGCCATGCTACTATGTTTATGATTTTGCCATGATTATGTCATGCTTTAGAATGTCTACTATGTTTATGGTTAGCCATGAATTATGCCATTTAGAATGTCTATGTTTATGTTCTGCATGCTATGTATACGATAGTGATGTAAGATGTTATTTCAAGTAGAGCACCAAGTATGTAATGTTTTATGTGCTCATTATGAGATATGAATGATGAATGGTTTTGTGAGTAGGAAAGAGTCTTACTAAGCCTGTGTGCTTTAGTCTTATTTCCTTATACCGCAGATCATTCAAGGGGACAATGATGGAAGCAGCAGGAGGGCAAGAACGCATGTGTGTAGTAGTGACTTGGCCCAGGAAACTTTATGTTTACTGTT
>JAGFNQ010002021.1:0-32086 GCA_024364735.1 Boesenbergia rotunda | reverse complement strand
CGATAATCGAATAGACTCCTACACTTGGCATTGCCGTCTTGGCCATGTAAGTAAGAAACACATGACCGAATTGCACCGATGTGGAATTTTGGAATCATTTGAACCCGATTCATTTGATACATGCGAATCGTGCTTAAAAGGCAAGATGACCAAATTACCCTTTACCGGAAAAGGTAATCTAGTGGGAGAATTGCTTGGTCTAATACATACTGATGTATGTGGACCAATGTCAACTCTTGCACAAGGAGGCTATAGCTACTTCATCACCTTTATCGATGATCACTCACGATTCGGGTACGTGTTCTTGATGAAACACAAATCTGAAGCCTTTGAGAAATTCAAAGAGTTCAGAAATGAAGTAGAGAAACAGCTTGGCAAAAGTATTAAAATACTTCGATCCGATCGGGGTGGTAAATACTTAAGTCAAGAGTTTCAAGATTATCTAAGGGACAATGGGATATTATCCCAATGGACTCTGCCATATACACCACAGCATAATGGTGTATCTGAGAGGCGAAACCGAACCTTGATGGACATGGTTAGGTTGATGATGAATCATGCAACTCTTCCAAAATCCTTTTGGGGTTATGCACTTAAGACAGCTGTTTATTTATTAAACAGAGTCCCGACCAAGGTAGTCTCTACTACTCCATATGAGATTTGGAATAGTAAGAAACCTCACTTAACTCACCTTAAGATATGGGGTTGTCCTGCTTATGTGAAGTAGGTTGTATCAGACAAATTGGATGCTAAGTCTGATAAATGTCTATTTATTGGATACCCTAAGGAAACGAAGGGTTACCAATTCTATCATCCCTTGGAACAAAAGGTGTTTGTTTCAAGGCATGCTGTATTTCTAGAAAAAGAATTTCTTTTACAAGAAAACAGTGGGAGTGACATTGAACTTGATGAAGTTCAAGAAACTCCAATAGACATTACAGAGACACCGAGTCTAGGCCCACAACCGATAATTCATAATGATGAGCTATCAGTTGAACCTAAAACTACACCACCTCTTAGGTCTGATAGGACACGCAACATTCCAGAGAGATACGGATTTCTCGTAAGTGAATCGAACGACGTGTTGCTCATTGGCGATGACGAACCTATCAGTTATGAAGATGTTCTGAAAAGTTCAGAAAGGGACGAATGGCTTGAAGCCATGAAGTCGGAAATGGATTCCATGTACGAAAATCAAGTATGGGACTTGGTTAACCCACCTGAAGGGATTAAACCCATAGGGTGCAAGTGGGTTTTCAAGAAGAAAACCGACATGGAATGTAATGTTGTTACCTTTAAGGCTAGATTAGTGGCAAAAGGATATCGTCAGAAGCAAGGAATTGATTATGACGAAACCTATTCGCCAGTAGCTATGCTTAAATCCATTCGGATGCTCCTAGCCATAGCAGCTCATTATGATTATGAGATATGACAAATGGATGTGAAAACAGCTTTCCTTAATGGAAACCTGCTTGAAGGTTTCACATCGGTTGATAAAACCAAGGTATGCAAGCTTCGACAATCCATATATGGACTGAAGCAAGCATCTAGGAGCTGGAACATCCGTTTTGATGAGACAATCAAAAAGTTTGATTTCTCACAAAATCCTGACGAACCTTGTGTGTACAAGAAGGTTAGTGGGAGTGCAGTCGTATTCCTAGTATTATATGTCGATGACATATTACTTATAGGAAATGATATATCAGTCTTACAGACAGTTAAAATTTGGTTGTCCAAAACTTTCTCCATGAAAGACCTGGGAGAAGCAACCTATATCCTTGGGATTAGAATCTATAGAGATAGATCAAAACGGTTGCTTGGTCTTTCGCAGTCTACATATATAGATCGAGTGCTAAAAAGGTTTAGCATGTCGGAATCCAAGAAAGGTTACCTTCCCATTAGGCATGGGATCAACCTTTCAAAGTCTATGTGTCTGCGCACAGAAGACGAGAGGATTTGCATGAATATGATTCCTTATGCATCCGCGATAGGATCTATCATGTATGCTATGTTATGTACACGGCCCGATGTATCGTATGCTCTGAGCGTCACGAGCAGATACCAGTCGGATCCAGGAATGGATCATTGGGCGGCTGTCAAGACAATCCTTAAGTACTTAAGAAGAACTAAGGATGTGTTCCTAATATATGGAGAAGGAGATATGGTAATACGTGGGTATACAGATGCCAGTTTCCAGACAGATAAGGATGACTCCAAATCTCAGTCTGGATACGTATTTACTTTGAATGGAGGCGCAATAAGTTGGAAGAGTTCTAAACAAGACACCGTAGCGGATTCTACCATGGAAGCGGAATATATCGCAGCTTCGGAAGCAGCAAAGGAAGCAGTCTGGATCAAGAAGTTTGTCTCCGAACTTGGTGTGGTTCCAACCATTGATGAAGCAGTGCCGGTTTACTGCGACAACAATGGAGCTATTGGACAAGCAAAGGAACCAAGGTCTCATCAGCGATCCAAACACGTGCTTCGCCGCTATTATCTGATCAGAGAGATTATAAGTAGGAATGACATACAAATTGAGAGAGTTCCCACTGAAAGGAATATAGCGGATCCTTTAACTAAGGCCTTGCCTCAAAGCAAGTTTGAGGGTCATGTTAGAGCCTGTGGTATTGGATACCGTAGCGATTGGCATTAGGCCAAGTGGGAGTTTGTTAGTAATATGAGAGAAGTGTCCTAAGGCAATCGCCTTATGATTGTAAACATTTATTTCAATAAATGATAATTCACTATTTGAGTATACATGTTTGTGTATTTGATTGGGATCTTAAACTCATCTACTGAATGTCCGCCATACAGTTCACAGCATAAGAGAATTTGTGATGGGATCACAACTAGTGATTATCTCTAAATGTGCAAATGTGAAGTGTTGGAAATATCCCTAGTCGATGAATTGATAAATACGGACATTATCAGTTCTGTTGAGACTAGCATGGGTTATTCTCTATTCAGCTGATTCTCACTGGCTGGTGATATTGGGATGCCCGGAGATAAACATGGATGCAAGTTAAGGGAACTAGTTCATTGGAGTGACTAGCTGTAAGACTTCATATGGGAATCTACATGTAGATATCTCAATGAAGATCTTACTGCGGCTTAAGTGCGATGTTCCTTTGACTTGCGGTGTTCAAGTCATCTTGGTCATGGAGACTTATACTTTGACATCTTAAGCAAGCATCTCCAAGGAGGTGTGGACCCAGGATGATCGGGTATAAGCCGAAGTGCCCGAAGATGTTTGAACAGCCTACAAAGGATTCACCACTCCTTGCGAGGAGATGTATACCCAGGCCTATCGTCGGATTGTTACTCAAAGCCTCTGGCCAGAGCATATCATGTTTAGAGCGAGAGTCTCTAAAATACATGAGAGTAATTAGAAATCCAAAGGACGAGTAAGACATTACTTGGGCTAGGTGTGACGTAGTCAGCCTAGTGGGGACTGACACCATTGACCGTGTCCTGAACCAAGTGGGTATAAGGTGGTGAAGGGAATGAGGCACCATTCATTAGAGCTGCTGAAGGGTTTCAGAATAATTTCTTCTGAGGTCAAACCGTTGATCTTTCGATTAATTGGGGATCATGATGTACTACTAGGTGCCACTCATGATCGTTCTATAATTAGTTAATTATAGACGGCCAACATAAATCGAAAGCCTATTTAGTCACACGCACTACGAGTAATCCGAGGGATTTAAAACGAGTTGAAAATTAGATTTTCCGATCAAGAGAAATAAGTTGAATCTGAGTTAGTCAGAGGCGCAATGGAAGCTAAAAATGGCTAAGTCTTTTGAAGGCTTTTTGGGCGAATTAAATGAGTTTAATTCGCGGCGGTCCGGGTTGGTTTGGCCGGCCAAAGAGGGTGCCAAAACCCCCTTTGGTGGCCGGCCACAATAAGAGGAGAAAACCAATTAATTTTGGTTTAATTAATAAGATAAATCCAGCGCGATTTATTTTATAAATTATGGATAAATAAATTTGTATAAAGAAATTTATATAAATAAATTTATAGAAATTTATTCTTTTATGGAAGATTAAAATAATCCATGAATTGGTTTATTTTAATTTTATAAAATCAATTATGAATTGATTTTTCCATAATAAGAAAGTTTATAAATTTCTTATAAAATTTATTCTATAATTTAAAGAGAAGAAGAATTTGTTTTATTATAAATTAGTTATAATAAAACTTGGTTTAAACGGAATAATTCATAAGAATTTATAGGATAAATTTCTTATGATAATTAATTAGTTTTATTATAAAGTTAGTTATAATAAAATTCATAAGAGAATTTATAGGATAAATTTTCTTATGATAATTAATTTGTTTTATTATAAATTGGTTTATAATAAAGTCTCGGTTTAAACGGAATAATTAATAAGAAAATTTATAAGATAAATTTCTTATAACTAATTCCGTTAATTCCGTTAATTCGGTTTAGAGGGAGACTTAGCAAAGGAGTTGCTACTATATAAAGGAACCAAAGGCTAGCCCTTATTCCTACATCAACTAATCATAGAGCTCTCCCTCTCTCTCTTAATCTCTTCTCCTCTCCCTCTCCCTCTCTTGCCTAGGGCCGGCGCCCACCCTAGAGGATTAGGGCCGGCGCACAAAGGACTTCTTAGAGGAGGCCGTGAGCTTCAAGAAGAAGAAGGAGCACCCGAACACGATGAAGAAGAAGCGGATAGCGACTCCTCTCTTCTCGGAATTCGATTCCGTTTTCTTCTTGGTTAGTTTCCTATCTTTCCTCTCTTGATTTTTCAAGTTGTGCCTATAGAGAATCTAGTAGTTCTCGTCGGCACAAAACTCGTGACTTTGTGAAGTCATCCCGAAGAGAACTCGGCGTGGACGCGAATAGAGGCGAAGCTTCCAAGGGACGCTACGGTTGGATCTCGTCCCTTTTCTTCGAGTTACGAAAGGTACAAAGTAAATTAGTTTACTTTTCCGCAAAGTTTTATTTTATGATTATGTCAACACACTATAAGATTGCATGCTAGATACGAAGTTAAAATAATTTAGGAAATTATTTTATGCAAATTCTTCCGCTGCACGTAAAAATTTTGAATTTTACGAACTCATATCCTTGTCGACATGCACCCGGTCCCAACAGACACTACCCCTTTTCCAGCGACAAACACCAAAAGAGGTGATCCTCCCTCGCCGGTGCTCCTCTCTTTTCCCTCCTTTGCTTCCACACGCCACTATCGAAGAAGAGGACTCCTCTTCGGCCCTTGCACATTCTCAGAAGAAGCTGAGGAAGAAGGAAGCCGAAAAGAAGAAGGTAGAGAACTCCCTTACTCGTTCAATCCCGGCGCCGACCCCTTCCCTTTGCGCCACTACCCTCTCTGTCCTCCCTTCTTGCCGCACGCCACCAAGGGATGGAGAGAACTCCTCCCTTGCTCTGTGATCCGCAGGGACCTCGAAGGAGCGAAGAAGGACTCGAGTGGAAGAAGGGCCGAGGCCTTTTCTTCCAATGCTTGCCGGCGCCCAAGGGTTGGAGAGGGGAAAGAGAGATTAGCTCTTTGGAGGGAGAGAGAGGTGGGGTTTATATAGGGGTTTGGTTATGTTTAATTAGAAAAAATTTTCCAATTAAATATGGATCGATTATAAAAATTTATATAGAATAATTTCTTAATTAATCCAAGATTAATTCCTTTAATTATTCCATCCAAATTTTTATATTGAATAATCCCTTAATTATTCCATGATTAATCCTTTAATTAATTTGAGATTAATAAATTAATTAATCCCAAATTAATTCCTTAATTAATCTGACCTTTTATCATGACTCTTATGGAGCTTTATTGGGCTAAGATAGGGACTATGAGGAGGAGTTGGTTCTTGGCCCGCTAATGGATCCAAACCTGATCCATTAATGGAGATCCATTCCACTAAAGGATCCCATTGCACTTCCTCACCAACCCCCATATTTTCATATGGGCTTCACCTATTACGAGTCATCCATGTCCCCGTGTTTAAGATATCGTATGACAGATAATTAATTTAATTTACTGATAATTAAATTAATTATCTTCTTGATCCTTGATTAGTACCACTCAACCTTTTCGACATGCCGGAGCATGACCCACTTGCAAAATTTGACATGACGATCCTTTTGAGCTGACCAAGGGGGCATTATCACCCTGACTCACCAGGACATGAATTCCGTCAATAATCAACGGCACATCATACTATTAATATTATCTCCTAATTTACCGGGTCTATCGATCTAATAGAATAGATCTCACCCATTGGTAAATCAATGATATAATAATTAATAATATATGCCGACCATTATTTCGGGATTCAGAGATCGTACTCCATAATAGCAACCGAGGTCCAATCCAATTTACTAAGTCAGTACAAAAACTGGATGACCTCTCTTTTGGTATTGGTACACAACGTACACTAGTGTAATTCTATGGTTAAGATAAACCACACCTGATTACACTACAACCATTCCGATGGTTTGTCCAACTCCATCTCGGTTGTGAGCCTCTTTCTTATGCTTCGGTAAGGAACCTGATAACATGATCTTCTGTGTGACACCACTCACCATGTTATCTACAATGCCAAGCATTAGACGTTTAATGCATATACTAATATAATCATGCACTGCGTGATTTTCTGATTCTCTTTAAAATGTAGATATATCCTAACCAAAAGGTAAGACTTTTAGTATACATCCTAACAAAAACCTCCTCTCACAAATGTAGAATTCATATACGTCCGCACTATCGCAGCATACGATATTCTCGGTGTTTTGAGGTGTTGGTTGATTTTGAAAATTTATTATTTGAGGAATCAATTTGTTTTCGAAATTTAAAGTGTGTGATTGTTGTGATTCTCAGGTATTTCAAAATAGATCTAGACCCACTTGATTTAATTCAAAGAGAAAACAAACTTAATGCCCCTAGTAATAATGATTAGGAATTAAACCAGGACTTTATCGAAACTGCCAAGGAATCCAAATGTGATCTTGTCGAGTTCTGTGTTGATAAACCTAGCGAGATTAATGGTGAAGAGGAGATGGAATATTTTAGGTAGTGGTTAGAAGCAGACGAGATGACTTAGAGTCATCAACATCAGGCTTCTTCCATTACCAGTGATAAAACTTCCAAGCTCGATGAACTTTTCGGACACCATAATCGGGCCGCTAGGCATGAAGTCATGAAGAACTTGACAACAACCACCATAATTGAAGGTATGCTCGTGAGGGAACATGCTCTCAAGATGATGGCTTGGCTAAAAGAGATGGAAATCCTTGGAGCACAAATCGATGGGGAAACCCAGGTCGATATCATCCTCCAATCTCTACCAAGGAGTTTTGAGAAGTTTCGCCTAAGCTAAAATATAAACAAACGTTCATATTCGTGGGCGGAACTTCTGACAGAACTCTAGGTGGAAAAGGGTTTTCTCTTCAGAGTTCACAGACTTTCATTGCTCAAGGGGTTTCTACTTCTAAACTGAAAGGAAAGAAGAAGAAGAAACAAGCTGGGACAAAGAAAGTACTAGGATTACAAGGACCTCAGAGTTGCATGAAGAAGTTGAAAGGAAAGTGGTTCATGTGTAAGCAGTCTTGACATTGGAAGGCGGATTGCCCCCGCTGTCAGAGTAATAATTCAGGTATATCCTTTTCTTTTGTCGTTGTAACATGTTTAGCGGTGATATCTACCGGTACCTGGTGTGTAGATACAGATGCCACTAATCATGTTTGCATTTCTTTGTAGGGGTTCCAGGAAACTTAATGACCAGCTGAGGAGGAGATTATCGACTACATGGGATAGGCTATGGAGATGACTATTGCAGTGGGAGTTATTTATTAGATAGGATGATAAATTTTTTGGTTTTAAAGAGATTGCTTTTATGTACCTAAATTTTTGGAAGGAACATTTGTTCAGTTTCTGGAATGAGATATTCTATTTCTTTTTATGAAAAGTAGAATAGAAAGATTATCTATTTAGGTACATTGATAGACAATTAGGCACCTTTTAAAACCAAAAGCTCCCATGATGCATTTAGATGTTAATAGCTTATCATCTAACCAAGATAAGAGAAAGATTCCTTTTGAGATGAATCATACATATCTTTGACGTCTAAGTCTTGGTCTTACTAACCTTAGTAGGATTCAAAGATTGATAGCCAATGGACCCTTGGGTTCATTGGTAGTGGAAAACTTCCTAAACCTTTGAAACTTACTTGGAAGGTAAGATGACCAAGAGGCCTTTCTAGGCCAAGGGGTATAGAGTCAAAGATATGTTAGAATTGGTTCATCCTGATAAGTGTAGGTCCTTAGTCTATCCAGGATAGAGGTAACCTTGAATACATAGTCTATTGATAGATGATCATTCAAAGGCATAGGTACATTTACATAATGCACCGAAGTCTGAATCTTTGATTAGTTCAAAGAGTTCAAAATTGATGCGGAGAAGCATCAAGGTAAAAGTACCTAAACTCTACGATTGGATCGTGGTAGTAAGTGTCGGATCGGTGCTGTCGATAGAGGGGGGGGGGTGAATATCGACCGTGAAAGTCTTTCGGTAAACTTCGTAAATCTTTCAAACGTTCTAAGATCAGAGTTTGTAGCACAGCGGAAAAGTAAAACAGAAAAAGAAAAACAATACACAAGGACACAGCGGGATTTATTTACTTGGTTCCCAACCCCCCAGGGTCAGTACGTCCAAGGCCTATGTACTCGGCGTGAGTCCAATATTGGTCTCCTTTCTGGAATTTCCGGAACTTACAGTTGATAATTACAAGAACAAGTATAGAAAATTAAGTACAGAATATTAAATGCAAACCGAACAACTAGGGTTTGAAACTCGGCCGATCTAGACCTCTGAAGTGCCGCGCACTTCCTCCTGGAGCATCCTGGTCATAGAGCCTCGTCTTTAGCGTGTTGTCATCGATTAGAATGCTCAGAATCACTTTCAGCAGTTGTGTTTGAAGCAGAATGGTCGAAGCCCCTTATATAGAGCTTCTGGGGGCGCCTTGGACGTCGGGGGCGCCCCTATAAACTCGGTCAAACCTTATCCCCGCGCCGACCTCGCCGCAGCTGATAAAACCTTTGACCAGGGCGCACCGGACCTTTCGGGCGCCCTCGTGAAGGCTTATCTGTGTTTCAAACTCGAAACAGCAAATACAGCTTTCAACTTGTGTGCCCCAGACCTTCCGGGCGCCCTGCTTGAAGCCTATTCTTGTTACCACATGAAACTGCCAATTTCCTTTTGACTGGGGGTGCCCCCATCATCCCGGGTGCCCTGCTTGGCTGGTTTCCAACTAAACTAGTTTTTCCTTTTGACTGGGGGCACCCCCATCATCCCGGGCACCCTGCTTGGCTGGTTTCCAGCCCCAATGTATGTTATTTGCCTACTTTGTCTTCCGTTCTAGGTACCTGCAAGATACAAAAAATACAAAGCAAATATACACACATTCTTAACCTTAAGGACTTGGTTCTGACTTCGGATTCCCATCGAACCCTAGGTCGAATCGGCGCAAGTTCCCACCCCTGAGAATGCGCCTTTCACCTACTCCTTTCAGGAGACGGTTGCCACCCAGTCCTTCGGGTGGACTTTTGCTTAGCTTTCAATACTTCCGGACCTCAAGACGCCCAAACCCTGACCCGTCTCTACTCTTGTCCTTAGTCATCGCTCAGCTAAGTTGCTCAGTCCCTCGGACCAAGACTTTGTGCCCAAACCCTAAGTCCAGGACTTCGGTGGCCAACCCTCGGCCAGGTCTTCGGTGCCTAACCCTCGGCCAGGTCTTCGGTGCCCAACCCTCGGCCAAGTCTTCTTGCCCAGTCCTCGACCAGGACTTAGTGCCCACCTTCCGAGCAAGTCTTCGGTGCCCAACCTTTTGCCAGGACTTAGTGCCCAGTTTCACTCACCAGGTCTTAGTGCCAAGATTAACTAGGATTTTTTTTTCACTTTGGTTACTCCTCTCTTAACTCCCCTTCCTTTATTCAATATATTACTGACTTAAGTCTATTGTCAAATATTAAAACACTTAAAGGAGAACATCATTGATGCAACTTGCACCAACAATCTCCCCCTTTTTGATGTTTGATAATAACTTAAGTTAGATTGGTTGAAAAGGGCTAACTTACTATCCTTGGGATAGAAAACAAAAACATGATATAGGTTTTGAAACTACATTTTTGATCTTTGGTTGAAAAGGGCTAACTTACTATCCTTGGGATAGAAAACAAAAAACATGATATAGGTTTTGAAACTACATTTTTGATTTTTGGGAGAAAAGAAAGAAAAAAAATTCTAACTTAAGCGCACCTCTCCCCCTTTGTCATACATTAAAAAAAATCAAGAATTCTTGCGCCAACAATGCCAACATTTTGTTCTTTTAAAAATACTTAGTATAAATTTTTGAAAGCATAGTAATAAGAAGTACTTAAATTTCCAGAACAAATCCATGTTGAAAAAGTAATGTGCACTTCTGAAAACTATTTTGTATTGTAAGAAAAATGTTTGAATTGAGAAAATTTTTCTTTAGAAAAAAAATTTAGAAAAGAGATTTCAAGAATGAAAGTGCTTTTCAGTTTTTTGAAAAATGCAAGTATTTTTGAGAAATATTAGAGCTTTTGAAAAATTTAAGTACTTTTGAAAAATATATTGAATTTTTGAAAAATTAAGTACTTTTTGAAAAATTAAGTACTTTTTGAAAAATAAATTGAATTTTTGAAAGATTAAGTACTTTTTGAAAAATATATTGAATTTTTAAAAAATTAAGTACTTTTTGAAAATACATGCTAGTACATTTTGAAAAATGTGTGAACTTTTGAAGGCATAATATTTTACTTGACTTGGTTTATCTTCCAGTCTGACACAATCCTAGGAACCCTTGTTGACTACAAGGTCATTTCCTAAGTGTCCTGGAGATTCTCCAACCCAAGTAAATATTATTTCAAAATTAATTTCATAAGCCACAAAAATTCTGAAAAATAGAATAATAGTATTTTGAAAGACTTATATTTTTAGCATGATTTTGAAGATATGAAAACATGTTATTAAATAATTATTTTAATTTGACCTCCCCCTAAACTTGACTCAGTCCTGGGAAGCTTGTTGACCACAAGTACTCTTCCTCTGAGTCTTTAGGATTTGGTTCAGATTAAAAGGAACTATTTAATAATTAAAAAATTAAATGATTATCAAAAAAAACTTTTCTGAAATTCTTCTTTTGACTCAGACTCCCCCTAAATTTGACACATCCTAGGAGTCCTTGAAGATCATGAAGTGGACATTTCCTCTGTGTCTTTAGGGTTTATCAAAGTCAAAGAAATAGGTAAAATTTTGAACATATAATTTTACAACATAAACCATTTTGAAAAAAAAACACTCCCCCTGTACCCGATACCGTTTGACTCTATCTAAGTACCTTAAGGAACTTTAGTGTTGTCCTAAGAGGCTTGTGTCTAATTGTGTGAGTCAAACAATTTTTTAAGAGACATAATTTTTGAAAACATGTAATATGTATATTCAATTAAACAAGCATGTATTCCATAAAAACATTATTATGTTGAAACACTATTTTGAAAATATATTTTTAGGAAAATATTCAGCAATTTTGAAAAATAATTTTGAAACATGCTTATCAATTTATTAGTCCTTAACATCTTACCCATTCTAGATGTGTTAATACAGCAAGCATGGTTGCCTTATGGGTGTATTGTGAGATGCTTGAATTATTTTCCTTAATTCATTATTAAATCTAAGATTTAATTAAAATTTATGTTAGATTTAAATTTGACAAAGAGTAAATTGAATTTGAATTTCAAAAATTGGCTTCCAGGTCTTGGCGAGGCACAAGGCCTTCTTTGGCCGTAGCCTTATTGGATCATCAACCTTTTCGTTGACAAAGCCTTTTAGTAAAATTTCATTTTCAAAATTACTTTTTGAGAAATTTTGGTCTAACTAGTTTGGATCTTGGATGGGTAGCTTCGGCTAGTTCCACCAGTCTAAACAGACCAAGTAGAGTATACTTGACCTTATTAGAAAATGCTTCCCTAACGTACTATCATCTCACCTCCACCCAATACTAGGTTTTCAAATTTCAATTATCTTTTTCCTATAACCATTCTAAATCATGCGTAAATTTAAATATGAATGACATGACATATATATATGAAAAATAGCAGATGCATGTCATGGCGGTTATGCATGAGTCAAACAAATCAAATAATTTTATTTAAGTTTCTAAAAATGTATCAAATTCTTGATTTGATACATGTCGTGTGGACCCGCGAATATGTCTACCCACTTTGACATATTTAATTTTCTTAAATTAATTGTTATGATTTGGGTAAGATTTTAGTTTAGTTCGGGTTTATTTAATATTTGGTTGGATTAAGAATTAATTGAAGTTAACTTAATTAGAAATTAATTAATTAATTGAGATTTAATTGAATTAATTTAAGTTTGAATTAATTTGAATTTGAATTTAATTAAGATTTAATTTTAATTAAATTTAAATTTAATTTAATTAAGATTTAATTTGAATTTAATTCAATTAAGATTTAATTTTAATTTAATTTAATTAAGATTTAATTTAAATTTAATTTAATTAAGATTTAATTTGAATTTAATTTAATTAAGATTTAGTTTGAATTTAATTTAATTAAGATTTAATTTGAATTTAATTTAATTAAGATTTAATTTTAATTTAATTTAATTAAGATTTAATTTTAATTTAATTTAATTAAGATTTATTTTTAATTTAATTTGAATTTAATTTAGATTTAATTTGAATTTAATTTAATAAAGATTTAATTTGAATTTAATTTAAATTTAAATAATTAAGGTTGAAATGATTAATTAATAGCTGTGGGTTTAAGTTCATTATTTTCATTATTTCGAAAATTTCTTCTTCATCTTTATCTATCTTTTCAAGTTTTTCTAATAATTCGGATTTATTTGAACTTTGTGAATTTTATTAACTATGACCTTTATCTTAGATAGTTCCTTATCCTCCTCATCCTCAAAATTACATCCTTTAGTATCCTCAAAGTAGGAGGAGTAATTTGGACCACTAATTAAAGTTTTGTAATAATTTTTAAGATTATCTATAATTAAGTTATTATCTAGGAGAATTTCATCTTTATTATCCTCAATAATATTTTTAATAAAATCATTTTTATCCTCAGAAATAATTTTTTCAGAATTAATTTCTGGATTATCCTTAGGATTTTCAAATTCAAATTCAGAGTTATACAACGGATTTTCAAATTTGACATGATAATTATCTAAAGGATTTTCAAATTTAGAATTATCCTTAAGTTTTTTTAATTCAGTTTTATCCTTAAGATTTTTAAATTTGAATTCGAGATTAATTTCAGATTTAGATTCAGAATTAATTGTATCATTATCCGTATAATTATCAGAGTTTATTTCAGATCTGAGTTCAGAATTAATTTTAGCAATTATTGAATTGGTATTAATGATTAAACAATTTATTTATAATATTTTAGCCATATTCACATTTTGTAACTCGTCATTCAAGGTATCTACTTGACTATGTAGTAATTCTAACTTATCAGGAAAATTATCTAAATTATTAAAAGACATTGCAGGAATGTGTAAAATTTTTGGAACATAAATCTTACGTACCTTCGCCGGGCATTTATTTTTGTAGTGTCCGTACTTCTCGCATTTGAAGCATCGTACGTGATCCTTGTTTTTCTGGACTCCTGGCGTTGGTGCCCCCTTTGCCGCCGGTGGTGTAGATCGAATTTTACGAGTAGGGCACTGATTTTTATAGTGCCCTCTCTCCCTGCACGTGAAGCATATAACATGGAATTTAAAATTTGACATTTAAAATTAAATTATACCTGATTCACCCCTGGGCTCCCCCTCAACTCCTGGCGTCGTTGCTCCGTCGGCGGTTAGTCCGGTGAAGAGCGGCCTTGCTCTGATACCAATTGTCGGATCGGTGCCGTCGATAGAGGGGGGGGGGTGAATATCGACCGTGAAAGTCTTTTGGTAAACTTCGTAAATCTTTCAAACGTTCTAAGATCAGAGTTAGTAGCACAGCGGAAAAGTAAAACAGAAAAAGAAAAACAATACACAAGGACACAGCGAGATTTATTTACTTGGTTCCCAACCCCCCAGGGTCAGTACGTCCAAGGCCTATGTACTCGGCGTGAGTCCACTAATGGTCTCCTTTCCAGAATTTCTAGAGGCGGAGAAAACCCGTCTTACAGTTGATAATTACAAGAACAAGTATAGAAAATTAAGTACAGAATATTAAATGCAAACCGAACAACTAGGGTTTGAAACTCGGCCGATCTAGACCTCTGAAGTGCCGCGCACTTCCTCCTAGAGCCTCCCGGTCATAGAGCCTCATCTTTAGCTCGTTGCCGTCGGTCAGAATGCTCAGAATCACTTTCAGCAGTTGTGTATGAAGCAGAGGGGTCGAAGCCCCTTATATAGTGCTTCTGGGGGCGCCTTGGACGTCGGGGGCGCCCCTATAAACTCGGTCAAACCTTATCCCCGCGCCGACCTTGCCGCAGCTGATAAAACCTTTGACTAGGGCATCCCGGACCTTCCGGGCGCCCTCGTGAAGGCTTATCTGTGTTTCAAACTCGAAACAGCAAATACAACTTTCAACTTGAGCGCCCCGGACCTTCCGGGCGCCCTGCTTGAAGCCTATTCTGCTTACCACACGAAACTGCCAATTTCCTTTTGACTGGGGGCGCCCCCATCATCCCGGGCGCCCTGCTTGGCTGGTTTCCAACCCCAATGTATGTTATTTGCCTGCTTTGTCTTCCGTTCTAGGTACTTGATAAGTATCATTTTATTGATCATTTCATATGCTAAAATCTGTGTTTGACCAATATTTTACTTGCGTAATTATGGATTTACCCTAGGTTTTAGGATTTATATTCATTTTGTACTTAATTGCAAATTTTGATATTTTTGGATTGTTTTGTCACTAAATTGTTGATCTACTTTTGTAGGCTTGGAAGGATCATGGACCTAGGTCATGTTGGGTCAAAGTAGAGTCAAAAGTGGACTGGGTCAAGTGGTTAAGTGTCGACTAATATGGACCGTCCGATGCAAGAACGGTTAGATTTAGACCATCTGAGAACTTCTAATCAATCCGAGTTGGGATTAAGGTTAATCAAGCGATCAGATCATGATCTGAAAATTTCATCCAAATCAGAGATCATCTGACCGTCAGATCAAGCTCAGGAGGATCTAGACCGTCCATTCAAAGATCAAGGTGATCTGAATCATCCATTGTGAATCTGGCAGATCCAAGCTACCCCGAGGATGATCCTGACCCTTGATCAAGATCTGGGAAGTTTGAGCCAAATCGGGCGAAGATCAGCCGTTGGATGGAAGTGAAATGATCTCAGCCGTTCACTGTTTTAACTACATAAACCAAACTCCTCTGTTTTGGATCACATCGCATCTTCGCAGCTCCTTCATTCTTCTTCACTTGTTCTTCAGTTTATTTGCAATTTCTTCCATCTGAAGGCGTGGCCACCTCGAATTCGACCTTGGAGCATGATCTGGATCATTGGGAAGAAGCTTCAATGGAAATTCAAGCTCGGTTTTGCATCAGTACAGGGGCTGATTGAGGGTTTCATTAGTTGTTGCGATCTGATCAATTTGATCATAATTTTGTGTAGTTTTCTTCAATCGGAGCTATCTGGAGGGTCTCTGGAGTACTCTGATCATCAACCAATCTTCATCGCAGCCCTTAGTTGCTAGATCAAAGAGATCGGATTGGATTTTCCAGCTGCGTGCAAATCTGTGAGAAGATTTGAAATTGGAGCTATTTTCCCAGTGATTTGCGAGTTGAAGGGGTTCTTGGCTTGCTTTTGTGTGACGGCAAGGAGGTCTTGAGATAAGGAATGGTTGAGGCTTAGTTTTTATGGCATTTCTTGTTTTCTTTAGCTGTAATTTCAGTTTCAGCAACTCATTTCTGTTCTGCACTTGTATTAGAATTCTTAGTTTTCTTCTCTGAATTGTTTTGCTGTAATTAGGTTTAATTCTTCAAAGTTAGTAGCTAAACAGTTTATTTAGTTAACATTTGTTCGCAATTTTAGTTCATTTCAGAATTTAATCCTTGCGTATCAGTTTGTTCAGTTTGTATCAGCCCATTTCTGCAATTTCACTTTAGTTTCTATTTTTTTAGTGTACTTCTATATCAGTTCACGCCTAATTTCAATTCCTGAAGTTAGAGATAAACTTTAGTAAGCAATTGCAATCAGTTAGTTGTTCCGCATTAGCTTCATTCCTGCAATTCTGTTTAGCTTGTTGTGTATCATTTTCAGATTGCGTATCAAACTCCAATTCTGCACAATTAGAGTAATTTCTGCAAATAGTAGTTGATAAGTTTCTGAATTGAGTGTTAGTGAACATTAATTCATCGATATCAATTCTGAAAAGTTTCATTTAGTGCCCTTAAGTCTGAATTTGGTTTGTTTGTTTTTGCTTTGATCATATGCTGAATTTCTGCATTTTTGCCCTGCATTTCGACCTTCACTTCATCTCTGCATTGTAGTGCTTCTGAATTTTCCATTCGAATTGTTTGTTTCATATTCTATTGCTTAATTCCAATTGCTTCACATTAGTTGTAATGCTGCACTTTTCTTTTGTATCAAGTAACAATTAAAACCTGCACTTAATTTCTTTTGGCACATAAGTCTCCTTCCCTTGCGTATCAAGTTAGTTTCCATTTTTCACTTTGTATCAAGTCTTCATTCCTGAAATCATGTTTATAATTCTGCATTAGTTTCAATCTTAAATGCCAGCACTACTTTGATTCAATTACTTAGTGTTTGGAATGCGATTGCTATAGTACTTGTTATTAGTTTGAATCTCCAAATCCGAAAATCTACCTTGCTTTGTTCAAGTTCATAATTGTTTTGTCCTTAATTGTCATTACCTAGTTTAAGTCGCTTAGTTAAATTTCCTTCTTTTTCATTACATTTTCTTGTCTATTTGAAACCAAACCCAAATCATATTTGAAACCCAAAAATATCAACGACACATAAACTCAAGCTCGAATCAAACAACATCAACTAGCCCTAGGAAAAATACGACCTGAGACCCCTTTACTACGTTTTCATTCTTTGATAGCAAAAAGGGTTTCCAGCTTTACAAATATCTAAATTTGAGACACACTTCCGTGACACCTAGTTTGGGTGACATCAAATTTTTGGCGCCGTTGCCGGGGAACATACTAGTTGAGTTGTTTGATTTTTGCTTGTGTGCTCATTTCATATTTTTCTTGAATCATTCTTTGCACTTACTGCTATATCTTGTGATTTGATTTTATTTGTTTCATTTTTCTATATACTTTTACTGTGATTTGCTTTTGATTTTATGACCAGGTCTACAGGTGGTGATCTTGAGGACTTTGACCCTGAGATTGAGAGGACTTTCAGAGCTAGGAGGAGCCAGCTCAGTGTTTCAGAGGCTTTTGATATTCTTCCTACTCAGTCTATTTCTGCCTGTTCAGTTGATCAGATGGCAGACCACCAGAAGACCATGAAAGAACTGGCAGCACCAGATGACACATTCCAGTATTCTAGCATTGCTTATCCAGAGCTGGCTGGAGATTTTGAGCTTAGATCTGGACTCATCCACTTATTGCCCAAATTTCAAGGATTATCTGGAGAAGATCCAAATAGACACCTGCATGAGTTTCATATTGTATGCTTCACTATGAAGCCTCAGGGTATTTCAGAAGAAGATATCAAGTTGAGGGCTTTTCCTTTCTCTTTGACTGGAGCAGCTAAGGACTGGTTTTATTACTTACCTACTGGGCACGTGTCTAGCTGGATTTCCATGAAGAAGGCATTCTTAGAAAAATATTTCCCAGCCTCCAGAACTGCAATCATTAGAAAAAGTATTTGTGGCATTCAGTAAGTGATGGGGGAGACACTTTATGACTACTGGGAGAGATTTAACAAACTTTGCTCTAGTTGCCCCCAGCATCAGATTAGTGAGCAACTCCTCATCCAGTACTTTTATGAGGGACTATTACAGATGGATATGATTATGATTGACGTTGCAGCTGGAGGAGCCCTAGTCAACAAAACGCCAAATCAAGCTAGGGAGCTTATTTCTAATATGGCTGAGAATTCACAATAGTTTGGAAGAAGAGCATTGACTACCAGAGGAGTGGGTGAAGTTCAGGTGGTTTCTAATTATCAGAAGGAGATTAAGAATGCATTAGTAGAGCTCACATCAGCGGTTAAGCAAATGGGTCTCAATATTGCAAGTAAAAATTCAACTCCTCCAGTACCTCCACAATCAAGCCAAATGATGAGTGTATGTGGCATTTGCGCTAGCCAAGAACACAATTCAGATTCATGTCCCAACCTCCAACAAGATGAGTCACTAGCGGCATTGGTTAGGGGACAATTTCAATCCAGGAATAACCCCTATTCGTCTACTTATAACCCCGGTTGGAGGGATTATCCAAATCTGAGGTATGAGAACTCTTTTTACCAACAAGGCCCACAACAACAACAATTTCAGCAGCATCAACAGAATTTCCAGCCACCACAGCAACTTCAGCCCCAAAATCTGCAAAATCGGTCCCAAAATCAGCCTTTCCAGCCAACATTTCAGAATTTCCAGCCATCAGTTCAAGGGATTCAACAAGGTTTCCAAGGGAATTTGAATTTTCAGCAACAATACCAACCTTTACAGCAACAAGTCCAGCAGCCACAGCAAGGATTGCAGCCTTGGAACCAAAATTTTCAGCCACCAAATCAAGGATTTCAGCCCAATCAATTTCAATTCTCATCACAACCACCTTCGCTTCAAAATCAGAATTTTCAAGGCTATAATTCTCAGCAAATTCAACCAACATTCCAGCCTACTTACCAGCCAAGTCAACACCAATTTCAGCCCTCCTATCAGTCCCAACAACCCCAATTCCAACAATCACATCAAGGTAATATTTTTGCCGCCATACAAAATCTCGAGAGGCAAATTGGGCAAATGACTAGTGAAATAAATCTAAATAAAGCTCAAGGATCAGACTAATTACCTTCTCAAGCTGTTCCCAATCCAAAGGGAAATGTTAGTGCTATTTATTTGAGGAGTGGGAAGGTTGCATCAACTCAAGATAGTCCAAGAGCTGAATTTTCTAAAAATAGGGCAGCACCAACAATTTTAGCACCGATCAGCCCTGAAATCATTTCAAAATCAGTTGATTCCACCCCTAGCCCGTGCTTAACTCCCTCATCAAGCAATCCTGTAATTTTGGTGGAAAATGAAGCACAAATCAGCCCCGAAACAGATTTTACAGCAACTACTTCGAGTGGGGCAGCAGTTCACAAATCAGCCCTTCCATTTTCGGTTCAAGAGGAAGAATTTAGGATGCCATTGCCCTTCCCACAGTGGAAAACTCAAACCAAAAGACAAGTGGAGGAGGAGAAAACCAAAGAGTACAATGAGCTGGTAAAACTTTTTAGCAAAGTAGAAATTAATGTACCATTGTTGACCATGATTAAACAGATTCCTAAATATACGAAGTTCCTGAAAGATCTATGTGTTCACAAGAAAAAGCTTAAGGAAAATGAGTTGGTCAGCATGGGAAAAAATGTTTCATAACTCATCCATGCCATACCTCAGAAATGTGAAGACCCTGGCATGTTTACTGTATCTTGTGAGATAGGGAGCACCACGCTACATGATGCCATGCTGGATTTAGGAGCTTCTATTAATGTCATGCCCAGGACGGTCTTCCAGATGCTTGGCATTGGCCCTCTACAGCCCACTGGAGTTGTGATTCAGTTAGCAGATAAAAGCCAGACCCGCCCGGCAGGAGTTATTGAAGATGTTTTGGTAAAAGTGAAGGAGTTGATTTTCCCCGCAGACTTCTACATTCTAGACATGGAAGGAGAGTATCTTGCATGTAGATCGCCACTTATCCTTGGAAGGCCTTTTCTGAAGACTGCTAAAACAAAAATTGATATATATGCTGGCACCCTTTCGATGGAAGTGGGGGACACAATAGTCCAGTTTAGTATTTTCGATGCAATGAAGGACCCTAGGGGAGATCACTCTATTATGAGCATAGACACCGCAGATGAGACTGTTGAGGCACAGTTCATTGCTGATGATGGCGCATTTGACATAGTGGGAGGAGTTTTGATTTCAGAGGAAGCTGAGGAGATGATGGAAAAACATGTGACAGCCTTGATTTTAAAACTGAAACTTTACCGGACTTTTCTTATTTTTTATTTTGTCATGATACTGCTATTGAATGTCCTAATTTTTCTAATAAGGTTGTTGCAGGTATTATTGAGGAGGCATGCACAGGAGAGGATTCTACATGTGTAGGGGATTGCACAGAGCCCCAGGGACCACCATCATTGACCGGTACATTAGAAAATTCAGAGGACAAGCCAGAAAGTGTAGGGACTTGCATGCAGGGAGCAAGAACCCAAGGATCAACTATTCTAGTTGAATGTCCACCAGAATTTGAGCCTGAGATGGAGGTATTTCTTGTAGAACCAACATACATTTTTTAGCACGATCAGGTAAGTATTTCTCCCTTTCCTTTAGAAAATTTCAGAGAGGTGTCTAGAATTTCATGTGAAGAATGTCTTGATACATAATTTGTGAAAAATAATTATGAAAATTTTTTAGAGGCACCCAGGCTTGATTTCATTCATTGCTATGATATTCTTGAGACAGATTATGCTAAAATTGATTGTGAGAAATTTTTAGAAGAGCCTGAAATTGAAGTTGTTTATTGTGATGAATCTCTTGTTATTTCTTATGCTGAAATTGAGTGTGAAAAACTTATGGAGGTACCAGAGATTGATTTTATTGGCCGTGAAGAATCTCTTGATATACCTTATGTAGAAACAGTTGGTGCAGAATGCACCCAAGTCAAACCTGTGTTTTGATATTGGCAAAAGGGTTCAAAAGTTAAGGGTTAGTTGTTGTCTAACAAGTTTCTTGAGTGTACAGGAAAAGCCTTAGCGAAGGAATGCTAGGCACTGGCAAAGGAATGCCAGCCAGAAGAAAAGCCCTAGCGAAGGACTGCTAGGCTCTGGCTTAGGACTGCTAGAATGGACAAACCCTAGCGAAGGAATGCTAGGCCCTGGCAAAGGGCTGCCAGAAGAAAAGACCTAGCGAAGGGCTGCTAGGCACCAAGCGAAGGGTTGCGTGGTACTCAAGACCTGGCGAAGGGCTGCCGGGCAAAAGTCCAACTGGAGGAGCCGGTTGGCACCAGGTAAATTCTCCCGAGAGGAGTAGGTGAGGGCGCGTTCCCTTTGAGGGAACATTAGGCGTCGGTTCGACCTAGGGCTCCATTTTAGAGACCAAAGTCAGAACCAAGACAGCTGAGGCTGTATAAATTAAATTAAATATTTGTTTTATTGTGTTTTGGACTAACCCTGGAAGTAGGACCGAAGGAACGTGTGTCTGCAGCTCAGAATGCCTCAAAGGAAAGAGGCAACTGCTGACCAGGGCGCCCGGAGTGTCCCGGGCGCCCCCAAGGTGAACACAAAACACAAAGAAAGCAAATAAACCTCGACAGTACATTCTGAGGGCGCCCCCGCTGTCCCGGGCGCCTCATGGCAAACCAACTGAAGAGTTAAGCTGCTGCCGCGTCTGCACTGCGCACCCAGGGCGCCCCCGCTGTCCCGGGCGCCCCCAGCGCCCAGGGTGCCCCCAGCCACTCTTACGCAGGAGACTTCAGCGCCGCGGATAAGAGTTGGCCGAGTCAACCAGGGCTCCCCCAGCGTCCAGGGCGCCCCGTCAAGACCTTATCTCGAGGTTCAAGGGATAAGTCGTTGACTGCGCCTTGTGTGGATCTGCTGCCACATGGGGGGGGGGGGTGCCCCCGTCGACTAGGGCACCCCCAGGCACTATAAAAAGGGCCCTAGACCCTCCTCTTCAAAACACCGCTTTCATTCAACACATCCAAACTCTCTGACGACCGCGCTCTGCTCCAGGAACTTCCCGACTCAAGTCCGAAGCGCCGTCGACCTCCCGCTACACCGAAACTCGAGCCTACCCCGGGAGTTGGTAAATACAGAAGTGTAATCTTTCTTATTGCAATTTGTATTTCTCTTCTATACTCATTCTACGCATTATAGAATTGCCCAAAGTAAACGGTCAATGACCGTGGGCCTTGGAGTAGGAGTCGACCCAGGCTCCGAACCAAGTAAAACGACCTTGTTAGCATTGTGTTGCTTTGTCTCTATTTCCGCCGCGCACTTACTCTTTTTTATTTAATCCGAACGATTTGCGACATTCACCCCCCCTCTATCGCATCTCTCGATCCAACAAGTGGTATCAGAGCGGGGAATTCAAACTTGATGCAACCACCAGTTTGAAAATTTTTCGTATTTCTTTCGTTTTCTCTCTCATTTGTTTAAATATTTTCGTTCGAGTTTTTCTTTCAAGGTTGGTGCAACACCCCTTGAAATTTGTTCCTTTTTTTTCCCGCACTACTAATCCAAGACCAAGTCTTGGAATATTTTCGTTGTTTTTGTTGTTTGCTATTTCAGTAACAAATGGCCATCCAAGAAGGTTTTAGCACCGCCAGACCTCCACTTTTTAGTGGAGAAGACTTTCCTTACTGGAAAAGTCGAATGGAGGTCCACCTGAAAACTCAGGTGGATATGTGGATAATCATCCAGTCTGGACTGATGATTCCCACAAATGCTGAAGGCGTACCACAAAACTACTCAGAGTGGGACACTGCCCTTAAACGCAAGATTGAAGCTGACGCCAAAGCAACTCAGACCCTTCAATGCGGACTGACAAAAGAGGAGCTGAACCGCGTAGGCCCATTCAACAGCGCCAAGGAGCTATGGGCTAAACTGATTGAGCTCCACGAAGGAACTTCAGATACGAGGATCAGCAAACGGGATCTACTACTGAACAAGCTCTTCACCATCAGAATGGCAGATAACGAGACAGCAGCTCAGCTCCATGCCAGAATCTAGGAATTGATGAACGGTCTTCACGCAATAGGTCACCAGGTTCAAAACCGTGATCTTATAAGGTATGCCCTAAACGCGTTCCCTAGGACCACCTTGTGGGCATCTATGGTAGATGCATACAAGGTCTCTAGGGATCTTTCAAAAATTAAGTTAGATGAGTTATTTTCTGAACTTGAACTGCATGAACAGACTAACTGTAATTTGGTCGAGAAAAGTATAGCTTTCTTTGCAGGGAAAACAGGAAAGACGACCAAGAAGCAAACTCAAGTTGAACCCGAATCTACCTCAGATTCAGAAACAGAAGATCAAGAAGAAGATCAATCTGAACTGGTCCGGCTAGCTCGAAGCTACTACAAAAAGTTGAAGAACCAAACCAACACACAGAGAACAAGCCGAAGAAAGGACGGACAAGCTGAACCGGCAACTGACAAACACAAGCCCAACGTAACCTGCTACGAATGCAAGAAGAAGGGCCACTACAAGACTGAATGTCCAAGCCTAAAGGAGTCTAAAAAGACCAGAAAGAAGAAGGCACTCCAAGCAACCTGGGACGAGTCTTCCTCAGAAGGAGAAGAAGAAGCACCCCAGTCCAATCTTCTAGCCCTGACCGCTTCGGATCAAATCGAGACTGACTCAGATTCGGACCAGGACGACGGCAAGCTGACCTTCTCCGACAACGGCAAAATAAGGGTAACGGGTTTTTCAAAATTGCAATTGAATTCGCTTATTTCCTATCTATCCCGAGATTTGGCGAAAGCCAAACTCCGAATCGAGTCCCTCCGACAGGAAGTAAAATTCCTGAAAGAGGAAGCTGAGTCTAAGGCCTTAACCGAGAAACTTCAGGAAGGAACCCCTGATCAAGTTGAAAAACTTGAATCAGAGAACTCCTCCCTGAAACTCAAGTTAAGGACTTACGAACAGCTTTAGAATGATTCACTTCTGGTTCCAAGAATCTTGATATGATTCTTGGAAAACAGAAGTCTGTTCTAAATCGATCCGGACTTGGCTATAGAACCAAATCTCGGCAAAGATCTTACTTTGCTGTACTGAACCAGTCAAGGCCTAAGGTTCAGGCATGGGTGCTAAAACTATGCCTGACTAAACCAACTGGTTCAAATCAATTTTGGATCCCCAAGGACAAGATTCACATCTTGCCTAACCCATACCCAATTTCTGAAATTCAAATTCAAATTATCTTTTGTCAAATTCGAATCTAACTCAAATTTCAAATAATTATAGATTCAAATCTGTTTTCAAAATTTCTACTTCTTAAACTTATTTCTTTTTCAAAAATCACTTAATCTATTTTTCAAAATTTCTAAACTTATTTGTTTAAAAATCTATTTTCAAAAGTAAATAACTTTTCAAGTAAATTAAAACTCCTTTTTAAAATTTTTACCCTCAAACCTGTCTCACAAAAACCTTAAGGTTAACGTGTTTGAAAACCCTAGATTCAGTGAGACAAGAAAATTAAGCTCAAATTAAACCACCTTGCTTGTGCCTTCATAATCATGATTAAACTGTGGTTAACATAGTCAAACTATGATTAACATAGTCAAACATGGTCAAACACAGTCAAACGAAGTCAAACAGTCAAACCTGGTCAAAACAGTCAAAAGGCTGCTACCTAGGGCGCCCTGACCGTCCCGGGCGCCCCAACTGTACAAGGTCAAAGGCTGCTGAAAGCAGTCCATGAGGGTACCCGTAACCTGTCGGGCGCCCCGACAACACTGACAACATACCGGCTCCAGTCAAAGCAGCAAAAGCTGCATTTTGACCGATTTGACAAGGGCGCCCGTGACCCGTCGGGCGCCCCTATAC
This sequence comes from Boesenbergia rotunda, assembly GCA_024364735.1. Taxonomy (NCBI): domain Eukaryota; kingdom Viridiplantae; phylum Streptophyta; class Magnoliopsida; order Zingiberales; family Zingiberaceae; genus Boesenbergia; species Boesenbergia rotunda. The sequence goes on along the minus strand of JAGFNQ010002021.1, from coordinate 7,310 downwards.
GCTTCTGTCCCCCACGCTGATTAAAGCAGCCAAAAGGCTGCAATCAACTACCTTTGACCAGGGCGCCCGTGACCTGTCGGGCACCCCCACAGACCGTTTCCCTGCCCGAGGCAAACCGACCTGTGGAGGGCGCCCGAAACCTCCCGGGCGCCCCCCATCAAACCCCTATAAAAGGGACCCGAGACTCCCTCATTTCCCACACCAAAAACACATCCTTCTTCTCACTCTATTCATTCTTGAGGATCAAGTAACCCTAAAGCTTCCATTGCCTCAACCATGCCTCCAAGGTATGAAATTTACTTTGGGTACTTAATTTTTGTTATTTTTCTTCCCTTAATTGCAAATTCTAAGTCAATCATGCCTCTTCCTATAATCTAAGTTCTTATTCTCAATTTGCTTACTTTCTTCTCAACTAGAAAACGCCGAGCAGTTCAGTCGAACCCCGGTAACGAGCCCAGTCCCGACCCTAGGTTTCCAAACCTAGAACTTTGTAACAAATTCGCCCGAACCATACGTTCCGATTAAGACAAGTTACCTTAACCGTCAGTTCTTTTCCCAATCCTGTCCAGTCGCAATGTCCGCAATTAACTTCTATCAACCGGATAAACTCGTATTCTGCACACATCCGATCAACAACACCCTATGTGCAGAATTCTATAACAACATAGTTAGGCAAGACCACTTAAGCTTCGTCACTACCGTTCAAGGAATGCCCTTGAGCATCACTCCTACCCTATTGAACCGATTTCTGGGACTCCGACCATCTCAGTCAATCTTCTGTTGCTACCCTCCAAGGAACCTGCCTTTCGATGCCCCCTACTCTCATATTGACCTGAACACCTTATACAACTATTTCTTTAGGGAGGCCATGGACCCTGCAGGAGGGCAGTTCCACTCCACCCGACTCCCGATTCAGGACTACGCTCTCTATAGAGTGATTGTCCGTTGCATCCTTCCTCTGTCCACTAGGGACATAGCCACCATGAGACCCTTTCACACCTTTCTCCTCTATGCCCTTATCCACCATCTGGACATAGATATAGGCCTTCACCTCTTCCACTGTATCCTACATGCCTCTAGTGTGTCCACTCAGGGACGGGTCCGCACCCCCTTCTGCCACGTCATCACCTCGATCCTCCACCATCACGGTCGAAACATCGCTGACGGCGAGATTACCACGATGACCGACTTTGACGAGATAGGATATAGGAACTTTTCCTTAGCCGGTATAGATGTCTCGGGCACCGGGGTTCTGACTTGGAGACGCCGACCAGCCACACAGGACATTGCCGACGAGGAGGTTGAGGTCGACGTTGCCGACTTAGCAGCAGAGTTAGCTCAGCCCGATCCTCCGACACTCTACGAGCGAGTATCCCTCCTCGAGACACAGGTTCAGTCCCTCCGGGAGGAATCGGAGGCTTACCACCTTGAGCAGCTGGAAACTCATCAGGGCTACGATACCGAGTATATGAGCGCGTTTGCAGCAGAGAGGGAGGAAAGAAACGCCCAGTATCAGGAGATGATGACCATGTTTAGATCCTGGCATCCAGGCTCCCCTGATCAGCCTGGTCCCTCTTCCTAGATGACTTGGACGTGTACCTATTTGACTATCCCTACTGAGTAGGGTTGACTTCTGTTGACTTGTACTAGACTTCTGTTTGACTTATGCTTATCTTAGCTTGGCTTGCTTATTTTTGACTTAATTAAGTTAGGATTATGCTTAGTAGAATAGAATCATTTGGTTTTTGCATTAATTTTAAAATGTTTTAAATTGATTTTAAAATGGTGTTTATTTTAAAAGTTTTTCTAACTTAATCTTAAAAAGTTTTACTTTGGTTTTTTCCTTGACTTAGTTTTATTTAAAAAACTACCCCCTTCAAAACTAGGGTTTTCTTCGAAATGGACTTAGCCTAGGCTCTAACCCTAGAATTGCATGCACCTATAGATCTAGAAGCCAGCATCTCATAAGCACCTTAGGGTACTTTGAGTGATAACCTAGAAAGGGTTGAGATGCTTAGGTCTTTGCCTTAACTCAAGATGCTTTAAGTCAGTGCATCTGCAGTAGTTGGGGCACTAAATACAAACTGAACAGCAATCAAGTTAAGTATCAAGTTTAGACAATCTAACTTGAACAATGCACTTAACTTGACTAACCCTAGCGAAAACTACTGTTTATAACAGTTGGTAAGTAGCTAATTGGGTTAGACACGTCCCTAAAAGATTTAACCAGACTTAGGTTCCAGTTTGATTCAGTACAGCAAATGCTTTAATTATTTTTTCTGCATTTTTGATATATGTCAAAGGGGGAGAGTTGGAAAGGAAACATGGAACAAAATTTTTTTTAAAATTTTTTCCATCGTCTTCTTCAAAAAGTTGAACTGAAAAAATAAAATTGGTGAATCAAAGTTAGTTTTATTTCTAAACTCTGAATTATTTTGAAACTTTGAAACTTAATGTTTTTGCTTAAAATTATTGTTAAGCTTAAAGGTTTTAAAATTCTCTTTAAAAATTTCTAACTCTGAACTATGTGTTTTGAAATTATGTTTAAGCTTAACATAGTGCTTGAAAGTTTTTCCAAAATTGAAAATTTTCTAAGTCTGAAATTTTTCCAAAACTAAAAATTTTCCAAAGTGTGAAATGTTCCTAAAACTGAAAATTTGTCTAAAGTTTTCAAAGTTTTCCAAACTTAGAACATCTTTTCGAAAAACTTAGCAAAAAACTTTAGAGATTTCCCAACTTATAATCAAAACATGAAATCTTCTAAGTACTTAACTCACACCACCTATTTTTGAAAAACCTAGGGGGAGATTTCTTCCAGGGGGAGGGAATCTAACTTAGGATTTCAATTTCAGCATTTTTTCCTTAACTTTTTGAACTAGGTTGCCATATATCAAAAAGGGGGAGATTGTTGGTGCAGAATGCACCCAAGTCAAACCTGTGTTTTGATATTGGCAAAAGGGTTCAAAAGTTAAGGGTTAGTTGTTGTCTAACAAGTTTCTTGAGTGTACAGGAAAAGCCCTAGCGAAGGAATGCTAGGCACTGGCAAAGGAATGCCAGCCAGAAGAAAAGCCCTAGCGAAGGACTGCTAGGCTCTGGCGAAGGACTGCCAGAATGGACAAACCTTAGCGAAGGAATGCTAGGCCCTGGCAAAGGGCTGCCAGAAGAAAAGACCTAGCGAAGGGCTGCTAGGCACCAAGCGAAGGGCTGCGTGGTACTCAAGACCTGGCGAAGGGCTGCCGGGCAAAAGTCCAACTGGAGGAGCCGGTTGGCACCAGGTAAATTCTCCCGAGAGGAGTAGGTGAGGACGCGTTCCCCTTGAGGGAACATTAGGCGTCGGTTCGACCTAGGGCTCCATTTTGGAGACCAAAGTCAGAACCAAGACAGCTGAGGCTGTATAAATTAAATTAAATATTTGTTTTATTGTGTTTTGGACTAACCCTGGAAGCAGGACCGAAGGAACGTGTGTCTGCAGCTCAGAATGCCTCAAAGGAAAGAGGCAACTGCTGACCAGGGCGCCCGGAGTGTCCCGGGCGCCCCCAAGGTGAACACAAAACACAAAGAAAGCAAATAAACCTCGACAGTACATTCTGAGGGCGCCCCCGCAGTCCCGGGTGCCCCCATGGCAAACCAACTGAAGAGTTAAGCTGCTGCCGCATCTGCACTGCACACCCAGGGCGCCCCCGCTGTCCCGGGCGCCCCCAGCCACTCTTACGCAAGAGACTTCAGCGCTGCGGATAAGAGTTGGCCGAGTCAACCAGGGTTCCCCCAGCGTCCAGGGCACCCCCGTCAAGACCTTATCCTGAGGTTCAAGGGATAAGTCGTTGACTGCGCCTTGTGTGGATCTGCTGCCACGTGGGGGGGGGGCGCCCCCGTCGACCAGGGCGCCCCCAGGCACTATAAAAAGGGCCCTAGACCCTCCTCTTCAAAACACCGCTTTCATTCAACACATCCAAACTCTCTGACGACCGCGCTCTGCTCCAGGAACTTCCCGACTCAAGTCCGAAGCGCCGTCGACCTCCCGCTGCACCGAAACTCGAGCTTACCCCGGGAGTTGGTAAATACAGAAGTGTAATCTTTCTTATTGCAATTTGTATTTCTCTTCTGTACTCATTCTACGCATTATAGAATTGCCCAAAGTAAATGGTCAACGACCGTGGGCCTTGGAGTAGGAGTCGACCCAGGCTTCGAACCAAGTAAAACGACCTTGTTAGCATTGTGTTGCTTTGTCTCTATTTCCGCCGCGCACTTACTCTTTTTTATTTAATCCGAACGATTTGCGACATTCACCCCCCCTCTATCGCATCTCTCGATCCAACAGAAATTGCTTGTGAAAAATTTACTGAGGTACCAAAAATTGATTTTATTGGATACGATGCATTTTTGGATACATTTTATGTAGAGATTGATGGTATTACACTTTTATCTTACCCTTAGACCCGACCCCGGGCCGGGTCCAGCCCGGACCCGGCCCGGAATCGGCCCGGGTCAACGGGCCGGTTGGCCCGTTGACCCGGTTAGCCGGGCCGAACCGGAACCGGCCCGGCAGGATGCCGGGCCGGTTCCGGTTCCATGCCCCCGGAACCGTGAACCGGCGGTTCCAACGGCACTGAACCACCGGTTCAGTGCCGTTGGGCAGTTTTTATATATTTTTTTTGGACGGATGAGATCATTTGACCATTTTTTGATCAATGGCTACGATTTAGTGACTGTTATGATCCGAACTCTATAAATAGGGAGCTCATTTCATCATTTTCACTCACAAAATAACTTCTCTTCTCTCAATCTCTCATTCTCAACTCTCTAAATCTCAACTTCTCTCCGCGTTCTTCATCGATGATAATGGAAGGAGGTCACGGAGCTTCATCATCTCGATCTCGGAGGGGAAAAGAAATTGCATACGAGGATCCCAACCTTCAAATTCAATCTACCGATGATGAGACCGAGGCTCAGCCCCAACGCCCTCCGATCCCCAAAATGCAAGAAAGTACCGATGCGATTACTTCTAAGGTTCGGGATAATCCTCCTTTAAAATCGTCTATTTTCACTAAACATTTTGAGAAGGTCACACTTCCGTCGGGAGAAATGCGTGCAAAATGCAAGCATTGTAATGCTTCCTACAAATTCCAAGCCGGCGGCGGCTATGGGTCGTTGAAACGACATGTAGAAACGAAGCACCCGATGGAATATGGGCTTGACCGCTCTCAAACACAATTATCTAGATTTTCTAGCGGTAGTAGTACTGATTCTAGTTTATTTTTATATTCAGATAATAAATTAAGAGAATCATTGGCTAAATTTGTTTCCGTAGAACATCTTTCTTTTAGTTTTGGAGCTAAATGCACATTTGAAGATTTGTGTAAAGAATCTCTTAATCTTGCTGCTAACGTGTACCTAGGACTACACTAACCCGTACAATTAAAAGATTAGTAAAACAAGGAAGAAAGAATTTAATTGAAGAATTTAGTAAATTAAATAATAAAGTTTCTTTATGTTCCGATATTTGGAGTGATCATTGGCAAACTCATTCTTATATGGGTATAACATGCCATTGGATTGATAACTCTTGGATCCTTCAAAAGAGATTATTAGCTTATAGAGTTTTTGATGAATCACACACTGCTCATAACATTGCACAATTATTACACATAGTTTTAGAAGAATATGGATTGACTCATCAAATATTTTCAATATCATTAGACAATGCTAGTTCTAATACCGCTTCAATAGATGAATTAAAATTTATTTGTCAACCTGTCATTGGTGGTTTATTTTTTCATATTCGTTGTGTATGCCATATTTTAAATTTATGTGTTCAAGATGGATTAAAACTTTTACAAAATTATATTCAACCAATTAGAACCGCAATTTCATACTTATGGTCTCATCCATCTATGATGAAACAATGGGGTAAATTTTGTAAAGCTAATGGAATGCGACCAAAAAAATTTCCACGTGATGTTCCAACACGTTGGAATTCAACATATCAATTATTACAAGATTCTTTTCAATATAAAGATTTATTATGTTTATTTTTTGCACAAAATAGTAATACTAATATATGTTTATTTTCACAACAATGGAATATTTGTAGTAGTATTTGTGAAATTTTAAAAGTTTTTAACGATGTAACTGAACAACTTTCTGGTGTTTATTATCCTACTGCTCATTTAATTTTAGTAAATTTTTGTAGTATAGTATTAATATTAAATGAACATGTAAATGATGAAGCTTTAACTTTATGTATAATAGCTATGAAAACTAAATGGGGAAAATATTTTTATTTAATTCCTGAAATTTATTTAATTGCATTTGCTTTAGATCCTAGATTTAAATTAGAAGTTTTACAAGAAATGTTAACTTTATATTATGGCGCATTAATTCCTATTAAGGATTCTTCCTCTCCGGATCCAGCTAATATTGTATATAATATTAAAAATTATTTATATGATCTTTATAATCAATATTATGTTAAATATGGAACACAAACTAATATTTCTGAAACACAATAACCTACTACTACTAATTTAAAACTTACAAAAGCCCAACTTTTATTAAAAGAACGGATGAAACGTCCACGAGGATCCTCAAGTTCCACACAGGAACTTGAGAATTATTTTACGACTTCTTTTGATTTTAATGAAGCAGATAGCGAAGACTTCGACATCTTGAAGTGGTGGTCACAGAAGGCTCAAAGCTTTCCCGTTCTCTCCGTGATCGTAAAAGAAATTTTAGCTTCTCCAGTGTCGACTGTTGCTGTGGAGCAGACGTTCAGTGCCGGCGGCAACATATTAGATGAACGACGATTAACCATGTCTCCCGACTCATTGGAAGCTCAAGCATTACTTGATGATTGGACCAGAGCCGAGAAGCGAATCCAAGGAATGCAACTTTCAGAAGACGAAGCGAAGAATTTGATACCAAGGAACAAATACAACGGGAACGGGAGGAAATGCAAGTGAGTGAGAAATGTAAAAATGTAAAAGGGTAAAATGTAAAAGAACTACGTGGCTTTGATTCCCCTATACCCTAAGGGGATACGTAGGCAACTTATATAAGTGCAAGCCCTTTTTTAATAAAATTTATTTTTTTTATTTTTATTTTTAATTTTTTTAATATAATAATCTTGAACCGTGCGAACCGTGGCGAACCGTGAACTGGACCATGAACCGGCGGTTCCGAACCGTGAACCGTAACCGTCTTGGGCGGTTAAGGTTAAGGGTCGACCTCCCACGAACCGTCGAACCGGCGGTTCCGAACCGTCGAACCGCGGTTCCGAACCGTCGAACCGCGGTTCCGAACCGTGGTCGGGT
>JAGFNQ010002020.1:343694-369177 GCA_024364735.1 Boesenbergia rotunda | reverse complement strand
TCTATTTAGCTATTTGAGTTATCTTTTGTTATTGAATATTTTTTCGGTGAAACCTAGATAACGGTAGTTGCTCTTGTTTTTAATTACTCTTCTTGTTTTCTCTACAAATTCTTTTTCTCTTTTGCCTGCAAAATAATTGTTATTCCATCCGGTGTCAGCTGATATCAGAGCATATCAAATCTAATGGAAGGTCATCATGGTCGTGATCGCAGTTGCAACAATAAGCAAGTTCCGATTGAGTAAGTCGAGTGATATGATCATAGTGTTCAAGATATGATGACGATTGAGGATTAACGCAAGCAAATCGTAAATTTAATCCAGCAACCAGTAGCATAAAATTTTGAAGATCGTGAGATCTTATATTGTGAATTTGAGTCTACCTTCGAGAACTTATATTACCATCAGGCTACATACCTGGAACACCGTGGTCGAAAGGAACCTATGGAGACCTCGGTTTTTAGGTTGATATGTCTAAATTTTCTAGTACATTGCAAGAAGAGGCTTCATTAATTGGATCAACAAAGTGGAGTGAATAATTGATTATAAGAAAGTTCTAGATCGGATGAAAATAAAGTTGATTGCCATCAGACTCAAGGGTTGAGCATCAGCGTTGTGGGAGTAGTTGCGGCACTCACGAGACAGACATGACAAACCTTAAAAAACTGACTGGGAGAAGATGGAGAAGAAGATGAGGGGATACTTCCTTTCGGCTACATCCAAGTTATTTTTTAACACTTCATGCGTTGAGATAGGGAGTGAGATCGATCGACGATTATACGAAGGAGTTGTACAGTAGATTGCTTGGAATGACTTATTTGAGACGGAAGAGCATATGATGCATGATACTTAGGGGGGTTACCACCAACCCTTACAATATGTTCTCAGTCTTCATTCATTATGGATTGCTTGGAATGACTTATTTGAGATGGAGGAGCATATGGTGCATGTTACTTAGGGGGGGTTACCACCAACCCTTACAAGATGTTCTCAGTCTTCATTCATTATGGACGGTCTCAAAGGCCTACCAACGTGTGCACTGGCTGTTAAAAATAGCAGAATCAGTAACCAATGGTTAGAGGCGACCAAAACAGTCGACCAGTTTACCCTCAGGATTCTTGTCCATTACAATAACAACCACCATAGGTTAATTCTAAGACCCCTATCAGGTATTTTCGTTGAGGTGAACAAGGACATAGGGCAAACGAATGTGGGAAACGTGCTCTTGCTAATTAGAAAGGTAAAAATTTATTGATCAAGAAAGATGTGGAAGAAGAAACAGAAGCAATTGATGAACCAATGTATAATGATAAAGAAACTAACGATGTGTTTTACGATGATGGTCATGAGACTTTAGTCATTAGCAATAGTTTTTTTTTTTACTCCCAAGGGCAATTTAGGAGATGAGTAATTGAGAACCAATATTTTTCAAACTATCTACACCGTTGTGGATCAAGTTGATTGAGAACCAATATTTTTCAAACTATCTGCACCGTCATGGATCAAGTCTGCAAGATGATCATCGACATCAGCAATTGTGAAAATGTAGTATCCGATGAGTCTGTCCAGAAATTATGGCTGAAGATAGACTGTTATCATAAATCATATAAGTTGTCATGGATGAATAAAGACAACGAGATAATAGTAGAAAAGCAATGCCTCGTACATTTTTCAATTGACAACAAATATTTTGACAATGTTTGGTGTAATATAGTGGCCATAAATGCATGTTATGTATTGTTGGGGCGATCTTGACAATATGATAGCAACGTTATCTATAATGGATGGCAGAATTACCCTTCATGTCAAAGGAAATAAGATTGTGTTGGCATCACAGTGAGAAAGAACCACTCCAATTCTGGTAGCCAAAACTATCAATCTGCTTTATATATCCAGGTTTTTAGATAAGATGAAGTAAAAAGAAGTTGTCTATACTTTGTTGCCTTGTTAAAACGATGTCATAGCCAAAGATGTCATCTTATTAGTTGAAGTATTGCAAATGCTAGTGGACTTTGCCTAATTGATGCTAGAAGATTTTCCTCTAGAGCCCACTTATGAGAGAGATTCAACGTCAGATTGATTTTATTCGATGGTTGATTTTTTCTAATCGACCAGTATATCATCTCAGTCCCAAGGAAGCTGAAGAATTGCAACATCAGGTGGTGGAATTGCTAAAAAAAAAGTTCACCTGTGAGGGCATAAGCCCGTGTGTAATTCCTGCCATACTACCCTCGGAGAAAGATGGTTTGTAGCGTATGTGTGTTGATAGCCTAGTCATCAATAAGATTACATTAAGTATATATTTCTAATTCTCCACTTGGATTACATGTTCGATCAACTATCCAATTCTAGAGTCTTCTCAAAAATTGACCCAAAAGCGGATATCACCAAATCAAAATAAGGCGTAGAGATGAATGAAAGATAACAATCAAGACGTAATATGAGCTATATGAATAGATAGTTATACCTTTTGGATTGTCTAATGCGCCCAATACATTCATGAGATTTATGCATCAAATCTTCCAATCTTTTATGGGAAATTTTATGGTGGTTTACTTTGATGACATTCTCATCTACAGTCTGATATGAGCACCACACTTTAATTATCACCTCTATGCTATTTTTGAAAGGCTGAAAATAGAGTGTTTATTTGTTAATAAGAAGAAGTGTTCCTTTTTTACTACATCGATAATTTTTCTAGGCTTTATTATGTCTACTGATGATGTTCACGTAGATCAATCAATGATAAACACAGTCTTAGCGTTGCCTCAGCCAAGGATCTTGCAAAATGTTAGAAATTTTTATGGAAAGACTTCTTTCTACTTTCGGTTCATAAAAAATTTCAGCACTCTTATTACACCCATCATCGAGTGTTTCAAGGGACGTGATTTCAAGTTGTCTGAAGAGACAGAGGCTAGCTTTCAACTAGTCAACCAGTAAATGACCGAGACACCAATTTTGGCACTTTCTGATTTTAACAAAGTATTCGAGATCAACTGTGATACATCTAGTATTGATATAGTGAGTGTTCTGAGTATAACATCCAGTTGTTTTCTTTAGTGAGAAGTTATACAGATCTAAGAAAAATTATTCTACGTACGACTTGTAATTTTATGTTATTGTTCAGTTCCTGAAGCATTAATGTCATTATCTAGTACAGAATGAGTTTATCTTGTTTATTGATCATGAAGCTTTATAGTATATCAATTCAAAACAAGTTGGGTAAGTGGCATGCCAAGTGGGTGGCTTTTTTTGTAGAAGTCTACCTTTCCATTGAGACACCAAATTAGGAGCCTGAACTATGTCATAAAAAAATGATGAACCAAGCAGCAGACAAATTGAACCTGGGGTGACCGGCTCGGCCCCACGGAAGTTTCCCATCGGTCACCAGGGTAAATCGGGAAGCGCTCGCGGTGGCCAGTCTAGAAGCCCAGCGTCTCAGGGTTCGCGCCTCATTTGGAGGAAAAATTCCTGCAAAATGCGTCGTAGCTGGGGATCGAACCGTGGATGCCTGAGTTAACGACTATTGACCTTACCGCTACACCATAGCCCCGAGGGCTTGAACTGTGTCATAGATGCCATGAGTCATCGCTTTTCATTACTTACCACCATGAGTACCAAAGTTGTAACCTTTGATATTTTGGTAGATATATATGCAACTGACCCTTAATTCAGAAGAATATTCCAAGAGATGCATGATGGTAATTGTCACAATTTTATTTTACATAATGATTATATGTTTCATAGATTGTAGTTGTGTGTTCCAGATTATTCATTGAGGTAGCATATTATGAATGAACTTCATAATGAGGGGTATTTTGAATGTGAAAAGATCTTGGCTCTTATCTTTGTTAATTTTTATTAGCTCAAGTTGACCAACGATGTAACTCACTTTGTAGATTGATGTTCTTTATGCCAACGGTCTAAGGGGATTCTTACTAATGCAAGCTTATACATTTCCTTACCTATTCTTGAAGTTATGTAGTTTAATGTTAGCATGAATTTTGTATTGGGACTACTCACACCCAACAAACCTCAAATTCTATTCTAGTTGTGGTTGATAGGGTTTTAACAATGACACATTTTATAGCTTGTAGAATGACTATGGATGTTGTCCGGATTGTCTATCTTTACTTCAAGCAGATCGTGTGTTTACATGACTTTTCTCAATCCATGACTGTAGATCATGATATCAAGTTCATTAGTCATTTCTAGAAGAACTTATGGGGAAATTTAGGAATGTAGTTGAACTTTAGCAGTGCCTACCACCCTCAGATAGATGGATAAACTGAGATGGTGAATCAAAGTTTGGACAATCTTCTGAGGTATTTTATAGGAACTAAGTCGAAGCAGTGGGATTTAACGTTCGTTACTCTCAAGCATAATTTGTCTATAACAAATCAAGAAATATGACCACAAGTTTAAGTTCTTTTAAGGTTTTCTATGGGCAGAACTCATTCAAGGTACTGGATTTAGCTCCTATCCCACGTATAGGACAATTCAATGCGTCCTTAAACAGATGAGATGATAAAACATCGTCGAGGTATTTATGAGCAAGTGAAATAAGTTATTTAAGAGAACAATACCAAGTACAAGATTCAAGTCGATCGTCATCGTTGTTAAATACTTTTTTATGTTGGCGATTTTGTTTGGGCTGTATCGACTCATGATCGTTTCTCTGTGGAAGAGTATAATAAATTTAAAGATCGGAAGATTAAACCATGTGAAATACTACAGAAGACTAAGGACAACGTGTATCAATTTTGTCTTTTTAGTCACTTGAAGACTTCTAATGTCTTTAATGCAAAACACACTTCGTATTCGCACTATTAAAAACACCTATATAGGAGTGGTTATTTAGGAGTGGTTTTAAGACCACTCTTGAAAATTGGCCAATTGAATCAGTTTGAATTAAACCATTTCTATTGCCTAACCTTTTAGAGACAATTTGAGACCGCTCTTATTAAATAGTTTCATAAGCGGTTTGAAAAACCGCTTCTGTAAACCGCTCTTAATGATATAACGATTAGATGCAATCTTAAAACTGCTGCTATTGGGTACTTTTAGTAGCAGGTCTAGGTTACTAACCGTTCCAATTGCTCTAACTTTTAGGAGCAATTTTCAAACCGTTCTTATTGGATTCTTTGAATAAAATTGGTATAAAGTGCTACTACAAATCGCTTCTATTACTCTAATAGTGTACAATTGATTTTTAATCTACATCAGTTATAGTTTTAGCATCGATTTATATAAACTATGACCGTAAGCCACTTTTTTCCTACAACTATTAGAAACAATTATGAAATCGCTAATATTGGATACTTTTGATAGCGATTCTGTGTCAAACATTGCTACTAAAATTACTTTCTTTTATTCAAATTAAATTACTCATATATGACTTAAAATTTATAATAAAATAATTTTAGATATACAAATATTATTATGTCAAAAAAAAGAGGGGATGTTTTGCTCAGATTTTAAAAATATAGAGTTGTATATCACCATTCAATTTTTATAGGTGATTTTATGCTCATTTTCACATGAGTAAAAAAAATAATATTTTCCTACAATTAAATAAAATTGCACCATGCTTCAAATTTATTTAAATTTATAATATATTTTACTAATATATTATGGAAAATGTTATGTCCGATATTGCACATCGTAGGATCTCAAATTTTTTTTTCAATTTGGAATTTTCGTATACTTATTATTATAATATAATATCTAAATCCTAAAAATAAGAGTTTATTGACATAATTATTTATTTAAAAAATTAAATAAAAGCACTACATATGCATTGGAATTATGTGAGTTGTTGTTTCTAATTAAAATTTGAAGGAGCCCTTGGTAAGCGGGTTTAGAAGGTAGGAATAGAAATGAAATCTATTTTATTCCAATTTATGATGCTTAGTATACGGGAATCAGAATCAAAATATGAATATGATACCCTTGATTTTATAACCCAACCCCTACTAGATAATCATTAAACCCATAAACCCCTCAATCAAAAGTCAAAACTCATTACCATTTCTATTGTCGAATATATACCAAGCGCCCCCTGAGTTTTAATTTCTTAAAACCTAAGTTTTTTTGTCCTATTCTGCCGTGCGACTCCTTGTCCAAGCGACTGCGTCGCTGCCTTTACCTCTCTCCACTTCTTCATCTCCTTCGTAGGTGCACTCGACGGTGTTGTCCTATTCAAACAATCGCACAATCATCCTCCTGTCGTTAGTCATCATTTTATTTCATCCGCCGCGAGCAACCAACAGTGAAGCTCCGCTATTGTTGCCATCAAAGGCTGATTTGTATTTTTGTCGTTGCCCGACACTAACCGACCACAACCACCAGTTCCAGGTTTTTTTCCCTTGCCACGTTTTTCCACATTTTTTCTACATTCATCTCTCTTTAGTTCATTGTTTTTTCCCTTACCAAGTTTTTTCTCCATTCATCTCTCTTTAATTCATTGTTTTTTCCCTTGCCACGTTTTTTCCACATTTTTTTCTACATTCATCTCTCTTTAATTCATTGTTTGTTTGTGGTACCTGTATTCATTTTTTTCCTGTTACAAAATAGATGATGATAAATAGTAAGATTAATCCTATTGCAATAGGCTATAATTATTGTAAGTCTAATGAGATAGTTCTTGTATTGATTAATTTTTATATATTGGTATGCATAAATTTGTTGTAATTTTTTTTTGTTTCATAGGACATCAAAAATAAATCGAGAAAATGGAAGTAAAAAAACGAAGGATTCATGCACAAGAACGAATAAATATTCTCTCATTGGAAGACAAATTTGTAAGCATTTGATGAATTGTATGTTGATATCAACGTATATAGGCAAGCATTGAGCTATTATTACTTGCATATTCAATCTAAAATGATTTTTTCTATATTTAGATTTAGAAAAATGGTAGAAAGTCAACTCGCATTGAACTATTTCATCTTAGTCGACAAAGTAAAAAAAAAGAGGTGCTCTTGTTGATGATGAAGCAAGTTAAGGTAATAATTGTTTTAACTTTTCAAAATAACTTTTCAATATGCTATTTATTTTATTGACAAAATTTGTGTGTTAGGATGAATTAAATATAATTGTGCAACGTAATCTCTGAGACAAGCATGAAAGAACGCAAATAATAAAAGTACACGAAGAGACATTTCGATATCCATTTAGAATTTTATTTTTATTAAAATTACTATATATTGTACAATATTAATTATATATTTTTATTCAGTGAGGTATTTGGGTCAGAGCATTTTGGTCCTGTTTGATGTTTAAGAGCTGGTGTATTACCTGGCCAAGTTTTCCCAGAGCAGTGTAATCGAAGAACAATTCTTAAACAAAATAAACTTCCTACTTCTAATGTTAATGATAAGTTGCGAGAAATGGAATAAAAAATGAATGATATGGAAGCACAGAGACAGGTAAAAATGGAGCGGATGAGGCAGATGCATGAACATCATACTCAAAATTTTACCAATGTCATCCAAAATATGATGATATATGGAATTATTACCTACATAGGTAGTCACATATTGAATACTAATGTTCAAAAATACTTATATAGAAGCATGATATATTAAATTAAATTTATTTTTCAGATGTCAACTATCTTGGCAGATATTATGCGGTAGCATACAAGTTCTCCATCAAATGCACATGAAAGTGGTCATAGATATCCCCAAGTATCAGAGCTAGAAAAAGATTAGATAGAATTTTGAAAAAAATAAAAAATAATTTGTCTGATGTTAGTACTTTTAGTAACTATTGAATTTGAAACATTATGACTGTTATTTTATATTAGCATTTGGAGTACTCTTATAATTTTTTTGGAGGATAATTGTTTAATAATGTTATATATTGATTTTGTGGATTGAAATATTAAATATCAATGTTTGAACAGCTCCTAAATTTTAAGCTTTAATATCATTTTGATGTACTCCTATACCCATATTTAGGAGCGGTTTAAAACCGCTCCTGAATTATTAGTGATAGGGTTGAACACCCCGTGGACGACACGTGGACTGAAGAAGCTATGTGGCAGGATCTATCGAGCCCGGACGATTCTCTTTCCTTGGCTCCCGAGGCCCCCTCGGGAAGGTGGATCCCCGAGATTACCTCGGGTAGACCTACGTCTGGAATCGCTCCAAGAGGATACATGCCCGAGATAACCTCGGGAGATCAGGTCTCGAGATCACCTCGAGAAGGCGAGCGCCCGGGACCCCCCGGGCCAAAAGACCCCGAGACCACCTGGGGGTAGTGGAGCCCAAGGAGCACTCGACCTCAAGTAACCGCCCCCTTCTTCAGATCTGTGGATAAGCATGACACGCAAGACGTGGTCATTAAAGCCTTAATCATCGCAACGACCTAGATTTAATGGCTACGACGGTTGTTACAAAGATTATCCAGTAACCGACAATCAAGGGGACGTGGAGAAGATCGTGGGACACATGTGACTAACACCTCAGGTATAAAAGGTACTCCAACCCCCGTCCGGTAGGGGGGAGGCACTCTCTACTTCACCCATACCCATTTTTGCCTTCCTTCTCATCTCCTTGATCGAGGCACTGACTTGAGCGTCGGAGTGGGCTCCGCCGAACAACCTCCGGCGTGTTCCCCTAATGCTCGTGTTAATCTCGCAGGGTGGAAGCACTTCCTCTAGCGTCAGCGTTCACGTGGACTGCCTCTGGTGACTGGCTGTCGTCATCGATTCCTTCCAGAACAAGTTTGGCGTCGTCTGTGGGAAATGAGTAAAGGACCAGAAGGAGCACCGATGGCAGAGCCGGCGGGACCATCCATCGTTCTGACGAAGGAGGAACTAGATCGCTTGGTGGCCAACACAATCAAAGAGGCACTCGAACAGCAACAAATCGAGTAGGTCGCCTCACAACGAGGTGTTTCTGTGCGGGAGGAGATCCCCAGTGTTAGATCGTTGACGTATGCTAGAGGGGGGTGAATAGCAATTTTCTTGATCTTTCTCTACAAAAGGGTTAGCACAATACAAATATACAATGAACAATAAGAAACCTAATGCTAACAAGAAGACTTTACTTGGTATCCACCCCTAAAGGTGACTAATCCAAGAATCCTTATGTGGATCACTCCCCGGATACCCTCCGGCTAGCCTTTGTCGCTCCTTGTGGGTGGAGAAACTTTGCCACAACACCTCGACAATATCTGAGCCCTGAGACTACTATTTGGCCTTTAACAAAAGCCAAATTCGTCAGAGATCCCAGCCAAAACGAAACCCTCTTAAATAGGAATTACCTTCTATTTGGCCGCCACCAGTCGACTGCCCCCAGGGCAGTCGACTGGTCCACTGAAATTCGACCATTGTACCTCAACGTTCGAATTTCAGCCTACTCAACCAGCCGCTACCAATCGACTACTCTCAGGGTAGTCGACTGGTCCCAGGTTGACTACCTTCTGTGAGTTTTATCAGTCGACTGCCCCCAGGGCAGTCGATTGGTCCACTCACACACCTAAGGTTTCCCTTCCCGAGTACACTTCTCTCAGCACTCGAACCCTAGGATTTCTCGAGTACAATCACTCAGCACTCATACCCTTACGACTCAGCTGACTCCTCATTAGCAACCTCGACTATTGCCTTCGCGCCCTCTTCATCTTCGGCTCCCGTCCCTCGGATGCACACAAGCCTCCAACTTGTCTCCATGCCATCCTTCACGCATGCCTCGAAGTCTGCGCCCCTCGGCTCATCGCCCCTGCTCTCCAAGGTCTCTCCGGTGCACACAAGCCTCCAGCTTGTCTCCATGCCACCCTTCACCGTACCGAAGCCGTCCAGCTAAGCCAATATGTGTAACCTGCACATCCTGCACACTCACATACACATATCAAATACACAAGGGTAAACCTAACTTAAACCCTTTGCCCAAACATCAAAATATATGGTCACTCCAGACCATAGATTGCCTCAACAATCTCCCCCTTTTTGATGTTTGGCAATACATTTAAGTTAGGGAAAATAAATAGTAATAAATAGCAACAACAACGCTAAACAAATAACTGGACTTACATTGTCAAGGCTCCACCTTGGACTTACACCGCCAATGCATATGCAATGCAAATATGGATCCTATCCCAAGGCATCCCCACACCTAACCCTCCAAGTTAGGAATTTTCACCAAAACAAGCTTTTTAAAGCTTTTCCAAGGCTCCCCCTATATTGAACTTACAAAGGCTTTTTAAGAATCTCTCCAAGGTTCCCCTTACGCCAAGAATAGAGCAATCATGCTCCCCCTTCACCTAGGCTCCCCCTAGACCTAGGGTTTTTTGCAAAGGTGTGTTTGGTTTCACAAATTAAACCCAATACTTCTTCCTCTTTTCCTAACATCAAAAAGACTCCAACAATATCTCAATTATTGGATCTTTTAATCTCTAATGATCCTAAACACAGTGTACTAGCCCCCATACACTTGTTTTACATCATTTGGACACAAACCAGCTGCTGGATATCCAATCCAGCCCTGCCCAGTCGACTGTCCCCCAGGGCAGTAGACTGATACTCTGAAAATCAGAATTTCAGTTTTTCTGGCCAAATTCAGAAATACGCCAGAAATTCCACAAGTCTCCAAAAATTTCTAAATTTTATGGAGACATTTGTGGTACCTATACCTACTTGAAAAAAATACATTCCAAAATATATCTATCATCATTCCCAAGTTGGACACAATACCCAAAATTAGCTAAAAAATTCAATAGAACCTTGACCTAAAGTTCTAGTTTTGGTTTCCTCTTGATGTCTTTGCCCATGCCAACCCACAATGCGTCCCTAGCATTGATTTACATGGCAATTACACATCAAAAACTAATTTTCATGCATTATGACCAAAATGTCATATTCCCATGCATGAAACACATAATTCATGTGCCAAACCCCAAGAATTGAGACTCAAGTCCGTCTCCAACTCTTTTGGCACATCCTATGGTCCATCTAGACCTCTAGGAGCAACCCTCCCAAGATCCATTCACCATATATCCCAAAGGCTCCTAGAGCTCCTCCTTGAGCTGTTAGCCTTAGCCACCTCCCATGGTGACTCAACAAATACTAGACCACACCGGTGTTCTCCCGGTGACTCTTGGTCTACAATACTAGACCAAATTACACCGATGTGGAATTTTAGAATCATTTGAACCCGATTCATTTGATACATGCGAATCATGCTTAAAAGGCAAGATGACTAAATTACCCTTTTTCGGAAAAGGTAATCCAGTGGGAGAATTGCTTGGTCTAATACATACTGATGTATGTGGACCAATGTCAACTCTTGCACAAGGAGGCTATAGCCCATGCCAACCCACAATGCGTCCCTAGCATTGATTTACATGGCAATTACACATCAAAAACTAATTTTCATGCATTATGACCAAAATGTCATATTCCCATGCATTCATGTGCCAAACCCCAAGAATTGAGACTCAAGTCCGTCTCCAACTCTTTTGGCACATCCTATGGTCCATCTGGACCTCTAGGAGCAACCCTCCCAAGATCCATTCACCATATATCCCAAAGGCTCCTAGAGCTCCTCCTTGAGCTGTTAGCCTTAGCCACCTCCCATGGTGACTCAACAAATACTAGACCACACCGGTGTTCTCCCGGTGACTCTTGGTCTACAATACTAGACCAAATTACACCGATGTGGAATTTTGGAATCATTTGAACCTGATTCATTTGATACATGCGAATCATGCTTAAAAGGCAAGATGACTAAATTACCCTTTTCCGGAAAAGGTAATCCAGTGGGAGAATTGCTTGGTCTAATACATACTGATGTATGTGGACCAATGTCAACTCTTGCACAAGGAGGCTATAGCTACTTCATCACCTTTATCGATGATCACTCACGATTCGGGTACGTGTTCTCGATGAAACACAAATCTGAAGCTTTTGAGAAATTCAAAGAGTTCAGAAATGAAGTAGAGAAACAGCTTGGCAAAAGTATTAAGATACTTCGATCCGATCGGGGTGGTGAATACTTAAGTCAAGAGTTTCAAGATTATCTTAGGGACAATGGGATATTGTCCCAATGGACTCCGCCGTATACACCACAGCATAATGGTGTATCTGAGAGGCGCAACCGAACCTTGATGGACATGGTTAGGTCGATGATGAATCATGCAACTCTTCCAAAATCCTTTTGGGGCTATGCACTAAAGACAGCTGTTTACTTGCTAAACAGAGTCCCGATCAAGGTAATCTCTACTACTCCATATGAGACATGAAATAGTAAGAAACCTCACTTAACTCACCTTAAGATATGGGGTTGTCCTGCTTATGTGAAGCGGACTGTATCAGACAAATTGGATGCTAAGTCTGATAAATGTCTATTTATTGGATACCCTAAGGAAACGAAGGGTTACCAATTCTATCATCCCTTGGAACAAAAGGTGTTTGTTTCAAGGCATGCTGTATTTCTGGAAATAGAATTTCTTTTACAAGAAAACAGTGGGAGTGGCTTTGAACTTGATGAAGTTCAAGAAACTCCAATAGACATCACAGAGACACCTAGTCTAGACCCACAACCAATAACTCATAATGATGAGCTATCAGTTGAACCTAAAACAACACCACCTCTTCATAGGTCTGATAGGACACGCAATATTCCAGAGAGATACGAATTTCTCATAAGTGAATCGAACAACGTGTTACTCATAAGCGATGACGAACCTATCATTTATGAAGATGTTCTGTAAAGTTCAGAAAGGGACAAATGGCTTGAAGCCATGAAGTCGGAAATGGATTCCATGTACGAAAACCAAGTATGGGACTTGGTTAGCCCACCTGAAGGGATTAAGCCCATAGGGTGCAAGTGGGTTTTCAAGAAGAAAATCGACATGGAAGGTAATGTCGTTACCTTTAAGGCTAGATTAGTGCCAAAAGGATATCGTCAGAAACAAGGAATTGATTATGACGAAACCTATTCGCCAGTAGCTATGCTTAAATCCATTCGGATGCTCCTAGCCATAGCAGCTCATTATGATTATGAGATATGGCAAATGAATGTGAAAACAGCTTTCCTTAATGGAAACCTTCTTGAGGATGTATACATGATACAACCTGAAGGTTTCACATCGGTTGATAAAACCAAAGTATGCAAGCTTCGACGATCCATATATGGACTGAAGCAAGCATCCAGGAGCTGGAACATCCGTTTTGATGAGACAATCAAAGAGTTTGATTTCTCACAAAATCCTGACGAACCTTGTGTGTACAAGAAGGTTAGTGGGAGTGCAGTCGTATCCCTAGTGTTATATGTCGATGACATATTACTTATAGGAAACGATATATCAGTCTTACAAACAGTTAAAAATTTGATTGTCCAAAACATTCTCCATGAAAGACCTGGGAGAAGCAACCTATATCCTGGGGATTAGAATCTATAGAGATAGATCAAAACGGTTGCTTGGTCTTTCGCAGTCTACATATATAGACCGAGTGCTAAAAAGGTTTAGCATGTCGGAATCCAAGAAAGGTTACCTTCCCATCAGGCATGGGATCAACCTTTCAAAGTATATGTGTCCGCGCACAGAAGACGAGAGGATTTGCATGAATAAGATTCCTTATGCATCCGCGATAGGATCTATCATGTATGCTATGTTATGTACAAGGCCCGATGTATCGTATGCTCTGAGCGTCACGAGCAGATACCAGTCGGATCCAGGAATGGATCATTGGGCAGCTGTCAAGACAATCCTTAAGTACTTAAGAAGAACTAAGGATGTGTTCCTAATATATAGAGAAGGAGATATGGTAATACGTGGGTATACAGATGTCAGTTTCCAGAGAGATAAGGATGACTCCAAATCTCAGTCTGGATACGTATTTACTTTGAATGGAGGCGCAATAAGTTGGAAGAGTTCTAAACAAGACACTGTAGCGGATTCTACCACGGAAGCGGAATATATCGCAGCTTCGGAAGCAGCAAAGGAAGCAGTCTGGATCAAGAAGTTTGTCTCCGAACTTGGTGTGGTTCCAACCATTGATGAAGCAGTGCCGATTTACTGCGACAACAATGGAGCTATTGCACAAGCAAAGGAACCAAGGTCTCATCAGCGATCCAAACACGTGCTTCGCCGCTATCATCTGATCAGAGAGATTATAAGTAGGAATGATATACAACTTGAGAAAATTCCCACTGAAAGGAATTTAGCGGATCCTTTAACTAAGGCCTTGCCTTAGAGCAAGTTTGAGGGTCATGTTAGAGCCTGTGGTATTGGATACCGTAGCGATTGGCATTAGGCCAAGTGGGAGTTTGTTAGTGATATGAGAGAAGTGTCCTAAGGCAATCGCCTTATGATTGTAAACATTTATTTCAATAAATGAAAATTCACTATTTGAGTATACATGTTTGTGTATTTGATTGGGATCTTAAAATCATTTACTGAATGTCCGCAATACAATTCACAGCATGAGAGAATTTGTGATGGAATCACAACTAGTGGTTATCTCTACATGTGCAATTGTGAAGTATTGAAATTATCCCTAGTCGATGAATTGATAAAAACGGACACTATCAATTCTGTTGAGACTAGCATGGGTTATTCTCTAATCAGCTGATTCTCACTGGCTGGTGACATTGGGATGTCCGGAGATAAACATGGATGCTAGTTAAGGGAACTAGTTCATTGGAGTGACTGACTGTAAAACTTCATATGGTAATCTACATATAGATATGTCAATGAAAGTTATTACTGCAGCTTAAGTGCGATGTTCCTTTGACTTGTGGTGTTCAAGTCATCTTGGTCATGGAGACTTATACTTTAACATCTTAAGCAAGCATCTCCAAGGAGGTGTGGACCCAGGATGGTTGGGTATAAGCCGAAGTTCCCGAAGATGTTTGAACAGCCTACAAAGGATTCACCACTCCTTGCGAGGAGATGTATACCCAGGTCTATCGTCGGATTGTTACTCAAAGCCTCTGGCCAGAGCACGTCATGTTTAGAGTATGAGTCTCTTAAATACATGAGAGTAATTAGAAATCCAAAGGACGAGAAAGAGACTACTTGGGCTAGGTGTGACATAGTCAGCCAAGTGGGGACTGACACACACAGACCATGTCCTGAACCAAGTGGGTATAAGATGGTGAAGGGAATGAGGCACGATTCATTAGAGCTGCTGAAGGGTTTCAGAATTATTTCTGAGGTCAACCGTTGATCTTTCGATTAATTGGGGATCATGATGTACTACTAGGTGCCACTCATGATCGTTCTATGATTGATGAATTATAGACGGTCAACATAAATCGAAAGTCTATTTAGTCACACGCACTACGAGTAATCCGAGGGATTTAAAACGAGTTGAAAATTAGATTTTCCGATCAAGAGAAATAAGTCGAATCTGAGTTTATCAGAGGCGCATGTGAAGCTTAAAATGACTAAGTCTTTTGAAGGCTTATTGGGCGAATTAAATGAGTTTAATTCGCGAGGAGATGGGGCTTGGTGTGGCCGGCCAAAGAGGGTGCCCACCCTCTTTGGTTTGGCCGGCCATATTAAAGAGGGAAAACCAATTTAATTGGTTTAAATTATAAAATAAATCAAGTACGATTTATTTTATAAAATTATGCATAAATAAATTAATTTAAATAAAGAAATTTATATAAAGAAAATTGTAGAAATTTATTCTTTTTATGGAAATTAAAATAAACCATGAATTGGTTTAATTTTAATTTATAAAATCAATTATGAATTGATTTTTCCATGATAAGAAAAATTTATACAAATTTTATTCCATAATTAAAAGGAGAGATGTATTTGTTTTATTATAAAGTTAGTTATAATAAAACTAGGCATAACGGAATAATTCATAAGAATATTTATAAGATAAATTTCTTATGAAAATTTATTCCGTTAATTTCGTTAAAAGGGAGACTTGGCAATGGAGAGACTACTATATAAAGGAACCAAAGACAAGCCTTGAATTCCAACAATTAATCAAGAGATTAAGAAGCTCTCTCTCTCTCCCTTATTCTCTCCCTCTCTCTCTCTAGGGCCGGCGCCCATCTTCTCCCTCTAGGGCCGGCACCCACTTCCTCCCCTAGGGCCGGTGCCACCTCCCCTAGCCGTGAGCCTCCTCCACCAAGAAGGTGCCAAAGAAGAAGAAGAAGCGGGACGCGACTCCTTCCTTCCCGAAATTTTTATTCCGTTGCTTGGTGGTTAGTTTCCATCTTTCTCTCTTGTTTTTCTAGTTGTGCCTTTGGAGAATCTAGTAGTTCTCTTCGGCACAAAACTCGTGGCTTTGCGAAGTCATCCCGAAGAGAACTCGGCGTGGACGCTGTCACGCCCCGAAACCTCAGGAGCTGCTGATCCAATAGAAAATCGGACAGCACTTCCCCTGTCCGGCGGACAATTACACATACACATAACACATAAAACACAACCACACAGTTTAATTGGCCTCAGGCCTCAAATATATATAAAGACCGCATAAAAGTAAGAAAAAACATAACGATAAAACATAATAAACCATACCTGACTGCGGACCGGTCTGACATACGACGAAACAACCAATACACAAAAACCCCTTAGGGCACACGACACATATAACATATACAAATCGCTAAAATGAATATAAAACAATGCACTACAAATTACAAAACCAAATCCTACGGTCGCGATGGGTAGGGACTGGCTGCTGGGCTCTTCTGGCGACTCCAAGTATCTCAACCTGAAAAAAAAACATATGGCAACGGTGTGAGTCCATAAACTCAGCGAATACCCAGCAGATATGCATAGTACGTTACAATAACAATAAGGGTCTACGCTAATACAATCTCATATAAACAATCGGAAAGGGTATACTGAAGACACTAAATATAGGTACATACCCGAATCCATCTATCCTGAAAAGGGGTGAAATCAATCCCTATGGAACAAGTATAACATATATCCAAAGTAGACAAAGTAGACAGATCTCCAGTATATGCATGTCAATCAAGTGCAGAAATCAAATGCAGCAAACAATGCACGATGCAAAATATGCACATGGTGCAATGACATGTGTCACCCCTAACACCAATCAGATCATCGTCCACCTGTCATAAATGGACGTCCGAAAGGGTAAAGCTATGACAACTGTACGCACCCTGCTATCACTGCTCCTGAGTGACCGAGTGGACAGGATGCTGGCGGAGGTCTCTCTCCTACCCCAAGCAGTGGGGGAGTCTAGCTCTCATCTTCTTGTGTCTCAGGACAAGAAGGGATCCCTGGCTACTACCATGCACCGGAACCACCCTCCAAATAGTGACCGTGCGGAGCAATACAGGGCAAATGCATACACCCTATGGTAGCCACTACCCATGAGTGGATGTGTGTGCATATCCTCATGTAACTGGTGACGGGCTCGGACTATATACAAGCCGATGATCGCCAGCATGCAACAATGCAAGGATGGTGCATGCTCCAAACATATAACCCTCACCAAGTTCTCAACTAACACCACCGGGTGCTAGGAATAGGTTTGAATCCTATATCATGGGATACAAGTAACCTAGTAGATATACTAACAAAATAACCAGTGATCTATCAATATCAAAATGCAAAGGGAAGGTATCACTACATCTATGTATATATCTACCCATATAGATGGCCACTCGTGAGACTGTATAAAGTGAAACAGGAGCTAACCTCAAGGATAAACAGCAGCATATATCAGATACAGGTACACTAAAGCAGATAAGCATATAATCTTACTATTATCTATAACAGACAATGCATAGCAAGAAGACTATATCTAAAAGATAAGTCAAAGGGTACCCGCCTCCAAAGTGTAGTCCGTAAATGACGAGAACTCTCTGTCCAGAAGTCCAAGATCAAATCAATGTCCTATATCAAATGCATAATCCTTATCCATTTACACAAAAGTAAATAACTAATCAACTACTAACACGTATTAATAGTGACCCCAATTATTTAATTAAACCTCAATAAAATCTTAACTTAAACTGTTGAGATTGGGTTCAAGTTTAATCCAGCCTAACCTATGATCCAATCACCACTCTAGAGCATATGTAACAGCTCACGACAACTAAAAATCAGAACCAAAACCAGAATAGAATTACCTCAATAACCAACCAAACCCAACACCACATGGCAAAGTTATAGCAAAATCAAACCTAAAAACAGACAGCTCATCTAAAGTTCCAAACTTATCAGACCATATTCCCAAACACATGATACCTCACCATTAGGAAAGATCAACAATCTCCACCACGCAGCATGCTAATCCAAAAACTA
The DNA here is from genome assembly GCA_024364735.1 of Boesenbergia rotunda. Classification (NCBI taxonomy): domain Eukaryota; kingdom Viridiplantae; phylum Streptophyta; class Magnoliopsida; order Zingiberales; family Zingiberaceae; genus Boesenbergia; species Boesenbergia rotunda. The sequence goes on along the minus strand of JAGFNQ010002020.1, from coordinate 350,925 downwards.
AACTCCACATTCAAATGAAACACGGCTGGTCCCAATACATCTAAGGAATCAATTCCTCCAGCTCACTACAGAGGTTTCAAGGTTAAGGAAAGCAAGCCAAACGCCAATACAAACTTCTCTCATGAACATGGCATCCAAGCTCCAACCATGAACCTCACAACAACAGCTTCGAACCTAGAACAAATCTGAATCAAAAATACAACTCAAACCTCAGATCGCGCCACCAGGCCAAACCAATACACAACCTCCACACACGCCAACGGAAAGAAACTCAGATCAAAGAAACAAAAAACAACAAAATCCCTAATCAGAAAACACTCAAATCCAAGAATCGAGCAATAGCACCAAATCCCCTTGCAAAAACAAAAAGGACACGGCAACAACCAAGATCAAAGCAAACCACCAATCCAAACTCCAAATCCTGACTACCCATTATCAACTGATCCAAAGGAAACCTATTGAACCAGAAACCTTACCTAGGGCTTGCGTCGTTGCTTCTCACTGCTTTGATCCAGAGAGATCCCGCAGGAGAAAAGCACCGGAGAGGGAGGCACGGCAATGGATTTGAGCAAGGCAGAACGGCTGCGACGTTGGGTTTAAGGCACGCAAAGGAGAGAAGAGAGGAGAGATCGGGTCGGCGGTGGCTGCGGCTAGGGCACGGGCTCGCGAATGAGAGAAAAGAGGAGAGGTCGGCTGCGTGCGTTGGTTGCGGGTGAAGGCAGAGAGGATGATTTTAAGCCGATTAAGACTAGATTAGGGTTTTTAATCATTATATATATATATATATATATATATATATATATATATATATATATAACATCTCCAATAAATCATAAAAACCTAATTATATTCTATTATTTATAGATTGATCCTCAGAAATTCCACCAAGGGTCCAGAAAAATTTCTAAAAATTTTCCGTCACATTCTACAAGGTTATTTCTTGATTTAAACTTTAGAATTATTTGTCGTATTTTACAAACGCGAATAGAGGCGGAGCTTCCAAGGGACGCTACGGTTGGATCTCGTCCCTTACTTCGAGTTACACGAGGTACTAAGTAAATTAGTTTACTTTTTCGCAAAATTTTAATTTATGATCATGTCCACACATCATAAGGTCGCATGCTAGCTACGTGGTTAAAATAATTTAAGAAATTATTTATGCTAATTCTTCCGCTGCACGTAAATATTTTAAAATTTACGAACCCGTATCCTTGTCAACATGCACCCGGTCCCAACAGGCTCATCGTCCCTGCTCTCCAAGGTCCCTCGGGTGCACACAAGCCTCCATCTTGTCTCCATTCCACCCTTCACCGTACCGAAGCCATCCAGCTAAGCCAATATGCGTAACCTGCACATCCTGCACACTCATAAACACATATCAAATATACAAGGGTAAACCTAACTTAAACCCTTTGCCCAAATATCAAAACATATGGTCACTCCGGACTATAGATTGCCTCAACACCCAGAACCACCATCTCACACCCCCAATTGCGAAGATCTGTCACTCCACCGGGGCGATGCGCCAGAGCAGCCCCCGACCACCAACGAGACTCTCCCAGAGATGTTGAGAAGGCCAACTCAGTAGCCTCTAGCGCGCTGAGACACGAAGATAGATAGGGGAAGAGGGAGAAACTTAAGGCCTCCCCAAAGGCTCCCTCTACTCCTTTCTTGTCGGAGATTGTTGAAGGCCCCATGCCGAAGCAGTTCTGCGGGTCTGGGATTGATGATTACGTCGGGAAGACAGATCTGGAGGATTATGTCTGTAAGTTCAAAAACATAGCACTCCTGCACCAGTATACCGACGGTGTGAAATGTCGGGTGCTTTTTGAACACCTTATTAGGAGCGGCCCAACGATGGTTCCAGAGGCTGCCCCAGGATTTTATCAACTCCTTCATAGAGTTTAAAACTGCCTTCCTCCATCATTTATCTCTCCGTCTTACGACAGGCTCAGCGAACCTAGCTCCGCGCTAGCGCTTCGCTTATCTCTTCACCTTACGACAGGCTCGGCGAACCTAGCTCCGCGCTAGCGATTCATTAATCTCCTCGCCTTAAGACAGGCTCGGCGAACCTAGCTCCGTGCTAGCGCTTCGCTTATCTCTTCGCCTTACGATAGGCTCGGCGAACCTAGCTCCGCGCTAGCGTTTCATTTATCTACTCGCCATACGACAGGCTCAGCGAACCTAGCTTCGCGCTAGCACTTCGCTTATCTCTTCGCCTTACGACTGTAAGGATCGATGTCGTACGCTAGAGGGGGGGTGAATAGTGTTTCGTCAAATTCTTGCTCCTACACGGTTAGTTTGCACAGCAGAAATAATAGTAAAATAATAATAAAATCACTAACCAATGCTAACACGACGATTTTAGTTGATATCCACCCCGGTCGGGTGACTAATCCAACAATCCGTCTGTGGATCAATCCCCGGATAACCTCCGGCTAGAACTTGTCGCTCCTTGTGGGTGGAGAAATCTCGCCATAGCACCAAGGACACTTCCTGAGTATACAGGACTACTAACTTGCCCTATCCAAGCAAGTTTCGTCAAGAAACCCAGCCACCACGAAGTCCTCTTTAAATAGGACTCGGGGCTGATTTCTCGCTACCAGTCGACTGCCCCCTGGGCAGTCGACTGGTGCCAGCCAAATTCGACCGTTGACAGCCCCAACGTTTGAATTCTGCCAGCTCACCAGCCGCTACCAGTCGACTGCCAAAATGGCAGTCGACTGGCCCAGGGTCCAGAACCTACTGTGAGTTTCTGTTTGCGCTGGCAGTCGACTGTTATAACACCAGTCGACTGCCCAGCCTCTACAAACACTCTTCCTCACTCTCTTTACCCTCGTCGACATGTGCCTTCAAGTATTCTCCCTTGGCTTGCTCCTTGAAGTCCTCTTCCACCGGCTATCGTCCCTCGGATGCGCACGCAAGTCCTCGACCTGCCTCCATGTCACCCTTCACGTGTGCCCTTTGAAGTCCACTTCTCAGCTTGCCCTTGGAGTCATCTTCCCTCGGCTCTTGTCCCTTGCCTTAGCTGACTCTTCACCAGCAGCCTTGATTATTGCCTTCGCGCCCTCTTCATCTTCATCCCTTGTCCCTCGGATGCACACAAGCCTCCAGCTTGTCTCCATGCCATCCTTCACGTACGCCTCGAAGTCCGCGCCCCTCGGCTCATCATCCCTGCTATATCAGGTCCCTCGAGTGCACACAAGCCTCCAGCTTGACTCCATGCAACCCTTCACCATACCGAAGCCGTCCAGCCAAGTCAATATGTGTAAACCTGTACAACATACACACTCACATACCCATATTAGTACACAAGGGAAAACCTAACTTAAACCCTTTGCTCAAACATCAAAACACAAGGTCACCTTAGATTGCCTCAACAATCTCCCCCTTTTTGATGTTTGGCAATGCGTTTTAGTTAGGGAAACAAATAGTAATAAAGAATAGCAAAAACAATGTTAAATAAATGCATATGCAATGCATACATGGATCCTATCACAAGGCATCCCACACCTAACCCTCCAAGTTAGGAATTTTCACCAAACCGGGCTTTTTAAGGCTTCTCCCAAGCTCCCCCTGCATTGGACTTACAAAGGCTTTTTAAGAACCTCTCCAAGGTTCCTCTTACGCCAAGAATGGAGCAACCATGCTCCCCCTTAATCTCAACTCCCCCTAAACCTAGGGTTTCTTGCAAAGGTATGTTTGGTTTCCCAAATTAAACCCAACACTTCTCCCCCTTTGCCTAACATCAAAAAGAACCCAACAATATCCCAATTATTGGTTCTTTCAATCCCTAATGACCATAAACAATGTGTACTAGCCCCCCATACACTTGTTGTGCATCATTTAGACATCAACCCAGATACTGATACAAAAATCAGCCCTAACCAGTCGACTGCCAAAATGGCAGTCGACTGATACTCTGAAAGTCTGAAATTTCAACATTTCTGATGAAATTCAGAAATGCGCCAAAAATTTCACAAATCTCCAAAATTTCCCAAATTTTGTGGAGAGATTTGTGGTACCCATATCTACTTGGGAAAAATACATTCCAAAATGTATCTATCACCATTTTCAAGTTTGACACAAAGACCCAAAACTAGCCAAAAACTTCAATCAAACCTTGACCTAAAGTCCTAGTTTTGGTTTCTTCTTGATGTCTTTGCCCATGCCACCCCACAATGCATCCCTAGCATTGATTTACATGGCAATTACACACCAAAAATTAATTTTCATGCAATATGACCCCAATGTCATATTTCCATGCATGAAACTCAAAAACACCGTGCCAAAACTCAAGAATTGAGACTCAAGTCCGTCTCCAATTCTTTTGGCACACTCCATGGTTCATCTAGACCTCTAGGAGCACCCCCTCCCATGGTCCATTCATCATATACCCCAAAGGCTACTAGATCTCCCCCTTGAGCTCTTAGCCCTAGCCACCTCCCTAGGTGACTCAACCATCACTAGGCCACATCGGTGTTCCACCGGTGACTCTTGGCCTACAAACTTGACACTCTTATCCTTAGACATCTCGTCTTTGGTTAAGTCCTTCTTTTCCCTTTAAATGGCATCCCCTTGCCATTTTTGGACTCCCCCTTCTTGCCATAATCATATGCTATCCTAGCATATCTCTTCCCCTTAGCATGGGAGTTCTTAGACCGGTATCCCAATCCCGATCTATCATTGGTGCGGTTTAAACCACCCAACGCCATATCTAAACCCTTAGATCCAATAGTGAATCTCTCTAGGGTTTTCTCCAATCTATCAAGCTTTTCCCTTAAAGCTTGATTCTCCCTTTCTAGGTTCCTAAACCTAGAGTCCACATGTCCGCTTTGGACATTCCTAGACCTACCCTCCTTTCTAGGCACATTCCTCCTCTTCTTGGGATTTTTGTCTTGATCCTTAGGTCTAGAGGTCTTTGGTTTTTCATGATGCATGACCTTTCTAGGGTTTTGATCTACCTTGTTAACCTTAGTCCTATTATACTTGAAACCAAAGCTATACACCATTAAGCATTTCTCATGAGCTCTAGCATGCATGGATGAATGATTTGCATTATCTTTAACATTCATTGAGGAATTTAAATTTGAATTGCATTTAAATTTAAGGTTAGGAATTACCTTCCTTACCTTTGGAGTTCCACCATGTTGTGAGCTTTGCTTCCTCCTTTCTTCTTTTTCCCATCTCCTCAAGTGTTCCATTTTCTTGAGCTCTTCCTTCTTTGGACACTTGATGTGGTAGTGCCCCAGTTCACCACACGTGAAGCATCGAATTCTCCTCTTCTTCTCTTGGGATTCTCCATTCCTACACTTCATGTTAGAATTAAAGGAATTTGAAATGAATGTAGATTTTACCTCCTTTTTACCTTGTGTGCACTTATCCTTGTAGTGCCCCTTTTGGTTGCAACCAAAGCATATAATATGCTCCTTTCTCTTGGCTTTGGTGGAGGTGGAGACTAGGTTGACTTCCTCTTCAACCTTGGATGAAGAAGATGCTTCCTCTTGTTCTTGTGTAGATGAGGGTCTCTCCTCCCCCTCAATCCTTGAGGTGGTGACCTCCTCCTCTTCTCTAGATGAAGTGGATGACCTCTCACTTTCTTCTTACACTTCTTGAACCAATGAGTTGATTTCTTCGGGCTCTTGAATTTGTGTAGGGTTCTTGTGATACTTTTCCAACTTATCCCACAATTCATGAGTATTCTCATATTTACCTACATCATTCAAAATATCGTTAGGCAAAATATTTAACAAAATATCAATTACCTTCTTGTTTGTCCGAAATTGTTCTTGTTGCTCTTTGTCCCAATATCTAGGACGAAGCTTCTTCCCGTGCTTGTCCTTTGGAACTTCGAAAGGCTCTTCTATGGCTATCCTACATGGCCAATCCATGCTAAGCCAAGTCTCCATCCTTGCCCGCCAATATTCGAAGTCTTCATGATCGTAGGGCGGTGGGATGTAGATGTCGTCCCCAAATTTGTCTTCCATCATTCTTCCTCTAGCGTTCTTGCTCCCTCGGCGATTAGTCCGATCAAGAGCGGTCCTTCACTCTGATACCAATTGTAAGGATCGATGACGTACGCTAGAGGGGGTGAATAGTGTTTCGCCGAATTCTTGCTCCTACACGGTTAGTTTGCACAGCGGAAATAATAGTAAAACAATAATAAAATCACTAACCAATGCTAACACGGCGATTTTAGTTGGTATCCACCCCGGTCGGGTGACTAATCCAACAATCCGTCGGTGGATCAATCCCCGGATAACCTCTGGCTAGAACTCGTCGCTCCTTGTGGGTGGAGAAACCTCGCCACAGCACCAAGGACACTTCCTGAGTATACAAGACTACTAACTTGCCCTATCCAAGCAAGTTTCGTCAAGAAACCCAGCCACCACGAAGTCCTCTTTAAATAGGACTCGGGGCTGATTTCTCGCTACCAATCGACTGCCCCCAGGGCAGTCGACTGGTGCCAGCCAAATTCGACGGTTGACAGCCCCAACATTTGAATTCTGCCAGCTCACCAGCCGCTACCAGTCGACTGCCAAAATGACAGTCGACTGGCCCGGGGTCCAGAACCTACTGTGAATTTCTGTTTGCGCTGGCAGTTGACTGTTATAACACCAGTCGACTGCCCAGCCTCTACAAACACTCTTCCTCACTCTCTTTACCCTCGTCGACATGTGCCTTCAAGTATTCTCCCTTGACTTGCTCCTTGAAGTCCTCTTCCACCGGCTATCGTCCCTCGGATGCGCACGCAAGTCCTCGACCTGCCTCCATGTCACCCTTCACGTGTGCCCTTTGAAGTCCACTTCTCAGCTTACCCTTGGAGTCATCTTCCCTCGGCTCTTGTCCCTTGCCTTAGCTGACTCTTCACCAGCAGCCTTGACTATTGCCTTCGCGCCCTCTTCATCTTCGGCCCTCGTCCCTCGGATGCACACAAGCCTCCAGCTTGTCTCCATGCCATCCTTCACGTACGCCTCAAAGTCCGCGTCCCTCGGCTCATCATCTCTGCTATATCAGGTCTCTCAGGTGCACACAAGCCTCCAGCTTGTCTCCATGCAACCCTTCACCATACCGAAGCCGTCCAGCCAAGTCAATATGTGTAAACCTGTACAACATGCACACTAACATACCCATATTAGTACACAAGGGAAAACCTAACTTAAACTCTTTGCCCAAACATCAAAACACAAGGTCACCTTAGATTGCCTCAACAATGATAGGGTCGGCGAAC